>CATNEM010000149.1:1265000-1340000 GCA_950096795.1 Macrostomum cliftonense
CCCCGCTGCACGAGCCTCCTCTCTGAGGCGGCGCAACTGCGCCGCACTGTTACCGATTATGAGGCGCGCCTAGAACGACTCTCAGCGGCTTCGATGACGGCCAGAACTGAAGAACTGGCGCGCAGTGACGAAATTCAGCTGCTGAAAGACGAGCTCGTTGCGGAGCGGCGCAACAGCGACCGCCTGAAAAAAAGGAGCGACTTATTGCTTGAAACGGTACGTTCCAGCTACGAGCAGTTGCGCACCGTCAGCAGCTACCTGACTGAAATTGACAAGAAAGCAAAGAAGTCAGCCGTCAGCAGCAGCAAAATTTGCAGCCTCGTCAAAGAAGTCGGCCTTTGGGCGGCACAACAGGTGATACCATCGCGATCGGGTGCCCCAGATGCTGTGGATGCTGCGGATGCTGCAGAGTCTGCGTCGCCACCCGGCTCAGACGCCGAGCTTGAACAACTTGTGTCTGGCCACGGAGTGACCTCGGCCCAGCTTCAAATGGCCCTCTCCGCCGCTATAACCGCGTCCGCGCACTCCTCTGCCGCCGTTGACAACAGCATCAGCAGCAGCCTCTTGCCAAATCTGTGCGCTACCGCGGCACCGACGTCGTCTTCGTCGAGTGGTAACAGAAGCACGGATGTAAGGCAACTCGAGCTGCCCTTCATCGAGGGGTACAGCGACATTGTGACGACGAAAGCAAACTGCGACAAGATAACAGATCTAGTTGAAGCCTGCATAGCAATGCCGAAATCGCAGGAGAAGATGGCACTGTACCGGGCGATCATACGCGCCGTTTTTACAACGCAGGAGCTGGCCACGTTGTCATGGTCCGGGAGAACTGTCGAAAAGGGCGACAACCGACCTGAAGCCAGCAAGCGCAAGAAGAGTGCCGTTCTGGCTTTTCTGAAAGACAATGACCTCGCGGTCACTGACGAAAGCAATCTGGCCACCTGCTACCGTGCTGTCGCGCGTTTGGAGCGCAACAAGCTCAACGACCACTTAAAATCTAACGCGAAGCCATGCGGTGACCGACTTGCTGCGGCCGTTGTCAGCGACGACGGCAACGCGGGCGAGACGCCGACGGCAGGCAGCGCTGCGGCCGTTGTCCGCGACGACGGCAACATGAGCGAGACGGTCGGCGCCGGAAACTTTTTTTCGGCTTTGTCAGGAACATCTCTTTAATGCGCTCGTACTACCGTATCTGAGCGAGAAAACAAACGAGAGAATGAGCGAGAAGGAGAAAGAATCCTTATACTAGCTCCAGCAAGGGGTGGGTGTTTATTGGGTGGGGTTAGGGCAGTTTACATTTTACATTAGTATGTAGTAGTATGTAGTAGTATGTAGTATGTAGTATTAGTAGTTTATGCAACTCTGCCGCACTTGCATTGCCGAGATAGGCGGTAATGTAAAAGCATAGGAGTGGGTGAATGCACTAGAGAGATATTAATTCTTTAACTCTTTACTTTCTACTTAGAAGAATACATTTACTACGTTTTGGTGCTGTCCGACTTTTACGTACTTTTTTTACCTTTATACATAACGCTCGTACAGTTTTATCTTTTTACCCTGAATTAGCGCAGCAAAGCAATTTTAGACTTTAATTAATGCGCCTTATATGCCGGCATTTATGCATTGGCATTTGTCATCTGATGTATCTCGATACATGTATCTCCATATCTCGAATCCGTCATGTCCATCTTTATGAATAACATTCAAATACTAGTAGTACTGCTTCCTATTATTTAAAAAATAGGGAAATTTCCTAGCTTTACACCATCAATATACTGTACCGTTTGGAGCCAATTTAATACAGTGTGCATACTTGAAATGAGAACTCGAGCGCGGTTTTAAGCGCGAAACTGAGTAAGTGCGTCTTTCGGCGAGAGCTAAGCCACTGCGTTTCTATATGTTCTATATGTCTAAGCGCGTCAAGTCTATGGATGGGAATTGAGCGAGAGAATGAGCGAGTTACAGTAGCGAGAGAATGAGCGAGTTGCAGTAGCGCGAGAATGAGCGAGTTACAGTAGCGAGAGAATGAGCGAGTTGCAGTAGCGCGAGAATGAGCGAGTTACAGTAGCGAGAGAATGAGCGAGTTGCAGTAGCGAGAGAATGAGCGAGTTACAGTAGCGAGAGAATGAGCGAGTTGCAGTAGCGAGAGAATGAGCGAGTTGCAGTAGCGCGAGAATGAGCAAGAGAATGAGCGAGAGAATGAGCGAGTTACAGTAGCGAGAGAATGAGCGATTTACAGTAGCGCGAGAATGAGCGAGTTACAGTAGCGCGAGAATGAGCGAGTTGCAGTAGCGCGAGAATGAGCGAGTTACAGTAGCGAGAGAATGAGCGAGTTACAGTAGCGAGAGAATGAGCGAGTTACAGTAGCGCGAGAATGAGCAAGAGAATGAGCGAGAGAATGAGCGAGTTACAGTAGCGAGAGAATGAGCGATTTACAGTAGCGCGAGAATGAGCGAGTTACAGTAGCGAGAGAATGAGCGAGTTACAGTAGCGAGAGAATGGGCGAGTTACAGTAGCGAGAGAATGAGCGAGAGAATTTTCACAAAAAATGTTTTCAGCGAGTCAGCACCGTGCGAAAATGAGCAAGTGCAGGGACATAAACTCGGTGTATTTTGCACGCTGTTAGATTCTTTTTTAAGCGCGTTAACTCGCTCAAACTTTTACACGGGAAATCTCAAATATTGACAATCTCCAATATTAACAATCCCCAAACTTGTCAATCTCCCATATTGACAATCCCCCACATTAACAATCCCCAAGCTTGTCAATCTCCCATATTGACAATCCCCCATATTAACAATCCCCAAGCTTGTCAATCTCCAATATTGACAATCCCCAAGCTTGTCAATCTCCAATATTGACAATCCTCAAACTTGTCAATCACCATGTGTACTGATCTTAAAAAGCGAAAAAAATCATTTTAAACAGTAAAAAGAATTTAACAAAGATTTCTACTTGATTTTTTGCCACTATTGATTACAAGTAGTAAGAAGCGATTTTTTAGAACAAATTTCGTAATTTTTTATTTGCAGGCATCAAGCGGCGCCCGTTTTATCCAGCCCGGTGACGTGTCGGAACGCGTCGAATTGCGTCGCCGGCTCAACTGCCGACCATTCAAATGGTATTTGGAGAATGTCTATCCGGATTTAAAACCGCCTAGCGCGCCGTTAACTAAAAAAGGTGAAATCCGTCAGATTGACAAGTGTCTGGACAGGCTGACAGCCTCAGTTGGCAGTGCGCCGGCACTGTACCCCTGCCACGGCACCGGCGGCAACCAGGAGTGGCTGTTTTCCGATTCTGGCCAAATTGCCTCGTCAGATTTGTGTCTGCAAGCGATGTCCGCTGCGTCGGACGCTCGCGTACTGTTCTCCCGTTGCGAATTGTCCAACTCCATGCAGCAGTTTCTGTTCAGTCCGCCTGATACACAGATTCGTTTGAAATCCTCGCCTGGGCTGTGCTTAGACACTAGCAGTCCGGCTGGAGCTGCTAGTCAGAGCCTTCGCCTGCAAGCCTGCGCTGCGGGCAGCTCCTCTCAATTGTGGAAGGTCAATTGGACCGCCTACACATAGATTTTTAATTTACACTTTCACTTGTTCGTTTGAATTTTCACTTTGTTTAAGATCCCATTTCCGTTCCACTTCCCATGTAGCTTCCAATTTCCCAAAACTCCGATTCCCATGTAGCTTCCACTTTCCCAAAACTCCGCTTCCCATCTAGCTTCCACTTTCCCAAAACTCCACTTTCCATGTAGCTTTCACCTTCCCAAAACTCCACTTCCCATGTAGCTTTCACCTTCCCAAAACTCCACTTCCCATGTAGCTTTCACCTTCCCAAAACTCCACTTCCCATGTAGCTTTCACCTTCCCAAAACTCCACTTCCCATGTAGCTTTCACCTTCCCAAAACTCCACTTCCCATGTAGCTCTCATTTCCGCAAAACTCCACTTCCCATCTAGCTTTTATTTTCGCAAAACTCCACTTTCCATGTAGCTTTCACCTTCCCAAAACTCCACTTTCCATGTAGCTTTCACCTTCCCAAAACTCCACTTCCCATGTAGCTTTCACCTTCCCAAAACTCCACTTCCCATGTAGCTTTCACCTTCCCAAAACTCCACTTCCCATGTAGCTCTCATTTCCCCAAAACTCCACTTCCCATCTAGCTTTTATTTTCGCAAAACTCCACTTTCCATGTAGCTTTCACCTTCCCAAAACTCCACTTTCCATGTAGCTTTCACCTTCCCAAAACTCCACTTCCCATGTAGCTTTCACCTTCCCAAAACTCCACTTCCCATGTAGCTTTCACCTTCCCAAAACTCCACTCCCCATGTAGCTCTCATTTCCCCAAAACTCCACTTCCCATCTAGCTTTTATTTTCGCAAAACTCCACTTTCCATGTAGCTTTCACCTTCCCAAAACTCCACTTTCCATGTAGCTTTCACCTTCCCAAAACTCCACTTCCCATGTAGCTTTCACCTTCCCAAAACTCCACTTCCCATGTAGCTTTCACCTTCCCAAAACTCCACTTCCCATGTAGCTTTCACCTTCCCAAAACTCCACTTTCCATGTAGCTTTCACCTTCCCAAAACTCCACTTCCCATGTAGCTTTCACCTTCCCAAAACTCCACTTCCCATGTAGCTTTCACCTTCCCAAAACTCCACTTCCCAAGTAACTTCCACTTTCCCAAAACTCCACTTCCCATGTAGCTTTCACCTTCCCAAAACTCCACTTCCCAAGTAACTTCCACTTTCCCAAAACTCCGATTCTCATGTAGCTTCCACTTTCCCAAAACTCCGCTTCCCATGTAGCTTCCACTTTCCCAAAACTCCGCTTCCCATGTAGCTTTCACCTTCCCAAAACTCCGCTTCCCATGTAGCTTCCACTTTCCCAAAACTCCGCTTCCCATGTAGCTTCCACTTTCCCAAAACTCCGCTTCCCATGTAGCTTCCACTTTCCCAAAACCCCACTTCCCATGTAGCTTCCACTTTCCCAAAACTCCGCTTCCCATGTAGCTTTCACCTTCCCAAAACTCCACTTCCCAAGTAACTTCCACTTTCCCAAAACTCCACTTCCCATGTAGCTTCCACTTTCCCAAAACTCCGCTTCCCATGTAGCTTCCACTTTCCCAAAACTCCGCTTCCCATGTAGCTTTCACTTTCCCAAAACTCCGCTTCCCATGTAGCTTCCACTTTCCCAAAACTCCACTTCCCAAGTAACTTCCACTTTCCCAAAACTCCGCTTCCCATGTAGCTTCCACTTTCTCAAAACTCCGCTTCCCATGTAGCTTCCACTTTCCCAAAACTCCGCTTCCCATGTAGCTTCCACTTTCCCAAAACTCCACTTCCCATGTAGCTTCCACTTTCCCAAAACTCCGCTTCCCATGTAGCTTCCACTTTCTCAAAACTCCGCTTCCCATGTAGCTTCCACTTTCCCAAAACTCCGCTTCCCATGTAGCTTTCACTTTCCCAAAACTCCGATTCCCATGTAGCTTCCACTTTCCCAAAACTCCGCTTCCCATGTAGCTTCCACTTTCTCAAAACTCCGCTTCCCATGTAGCTTCCACTTTCCCAAAACTCCGCTTCCCATGTAGCTTCCACTTTCCCAAAACTCCGCTTCCCATGTAGCTTCCACTTTCTCAAAACTCCGCTTCCCATGTAGCTTCCACTTTCCCAAAACTCCGCTTCCCATGTAGCTTTCACCTTCCCAAAACTCCACTTCCCAAGTAACTTCCACTTTCCCAAAACTCCACTTCCCATGTAGCTTCCACTTTCCCAAAACTCCGCTTCCCATGTAGCTTCCACTTTCCCAAAACTCCGCTTCCCATGTAGCTTTCACTTTCCCAAAACTCCGCTTCCCATGTAGCTTCCACTTTCCCAAAACTCCACTTCCCAAGTAACTTCCACTTTCCCAAAACTCCGCTTCCCATGTAGCTTCCACTTTCTCAAAACTCCGCTTCCCATGTAGCTTCCACTTTCCCAAAACTCCGCTTCCCATGTAGCTTCCACTTTCCCAAAACTCCACTTCCCATGTAGCTTCCACTTTCCCAAAACTCCGCTTCCCATGTAGCTTCCACTTTCTCAAAACTCCGCTTCCCATGTAGCTTCCACTTTCCCAAAACTCCGCTTCCCATGTAGCTTTCACTTTCCCAAAACTCCGATTCCCATGTAGCTTCCACTTTCCCAAAACTCCGCTTCCCATGTAGCTTCCACTTTCTCAAAACTCCGCTTCCCATGTAGCTTCCACTTTCCCAAAACTCCGCTTCCCATGTAGCTTCCACTTTCCCAAAACTCCGCTTCCCATGTAGCTTCCACTTTCTCAAAACTCCGCTTCCCATGTAGCTTCCACTTTCCCAAAACTCCGCTTCCCATGTAGCTTCCACTTTCTCAAAACTCCGCTTCCCATGTAGCTTCCACTTTCCCAAAACTCCACTTCCCATGTAGCTTCCACTTTCTCAAAACTCCGCTTCCCATGTAGCTTCCACTTTCCCAAAACTCCGCTTCCCATGTAGCTTCCACTTTCCCAAAACTCCGCTTCCCATGTAGCTTCCACTTTCTCAAAACTCCGCTTCCCATGTAGCTTCCACTTTCCCAAAACTCCGCTTCCCATGTAGCTTCCACTTTCTCAAAACTCCGCTTCCCATGTAGCTTCCACTTTCCCAAAACTCCACTTCCCATGTAGCTTCCACTTTCCCAAAACTCCACTTCCCATGTAGCTTCCACTTTCCCAAAACTCCGCTTCCCATGTAGCTTCCACTTTCTCAAAACTCCGCTTCCCATGTAGCTTCCACTTTCCCAAAACTCCGCTTCCCATGTAGCTTCCACTTTCCCAAAACTCCACTTCCCATGTAGCTTCCACCTTCCAAAAACTCCGCTTCCCGTGTAGCTTGCACCTTCCAAAAACTCCGCTTCCCATGTTGCTTCCACTTTCCCAAAACTCCACTTCCCATGTAGCTCCCATTTCCCCAAAACTCCGCTTTCCATCTAGCTTCCAACTTCCCAAAATTCACTTCCCATGTAGCTTCCACCTTCCAAAAACTCCGCTTCCCATGTAGCTTCCACTTTCCCAAAACTCCACTTCCTGTGTAGCTTCCACCTTCCAAAAACTTCGCTTCCCGTGTAGCTCCCACCTTCCCAAAACTCCACTTCCTGTGTAGCTTCCACTTTCCCAAAACTCCACTTCCCATGTTGCTTTCACCTTCCCAAAGCTCCACTTCCCATGTTGCTTTCACCTTCCCAAAACTCCACTTCCCATGTAGCTTCCACCTTCCAAAATGTCCGGTTCCCTTGTATCCTCCACTTTCGTTTAGAGTTTCACAAATACTACTGTCAAGCATTATAAGTTGCCTTATTTCATACATTGATTTGTTCAAATCAAACATCACTATGCTGAGAAACTGTGCTTTAAAAAAACATCTCCAAGCGTGGGTCCCTGCGGAAAAACTCGTTTTTAAGTTACTAAACGAATTGAAAGTGCTTAAAAAAACCTTGTTCTTTGTTCAGTTCGACTCTTTGATAACTACGTATTAGTCAGCGTAAGATAAAGCGACAAGTGTGGTGGCCAAATTAACACTGAACGTGTGCGTTAGGCAATGCGCGCACCCTACTACTTACTCACAAAGTAGTGTTACTTTTTGTTGATTTTTTTCTGATTTAGTAAAAAATTAAAATTTTCACATCCTTCATCGAGTCAGTCCGGTTAGTCAAATAGTTTTTCAAACTTTAAATATTGATTTCACTTTGCTTGCCATTTGGGTTTTCCGTCATACAATGCCTTGTGAAGACATGTTGAGAATTCGACCAATTATCGGCTTCCTTAGTTGCCTTATCAGAAAACATTATAGGTCATTATTATAAGTTTCTTCAGATTTTTATATTATCGGTTTATTTTCCTCTGTGTGTGTTTCTTATTTTTATGAACCAAAAAGTTTGTACATTTTTAACGAGAATTATTAAACTGTTTGTTTAAAGTTTCCTTTTTTCTGAGTGTGCTGGTCAATGGCCTTAGTTCAAGTTGGTTCCAAAAAAAATAACTCTCGGTCACTATTATTGCGTTTGCTTGTTAATTTCGTTCACGGAAGCCTGTTGGTTTTTGTTTGTTTGTTTTACTTCATTAGTAAATATTTTTATTTTGTCATTATTAAATACAAGGTGATCGAAGCCTGCTACGGATTATTATTATGTACTTCAGAGCAATTTGAATGTCTCTTTGTCATTTTATTTTTAATTTGAATGCTTTTAGCCTACTTAGGGTGAACCAATCATACTGCCAATGCAGTGAGCGCCTCTATCTTAGTCTTTCCTAACTTACTTTAATGACTTTAAAATGTTTACAGATGTCCCCTATGACCCTTGAGTGTTTGCTGCTCTCTCCTATGACCCTTGAGTGTTTGCCGCTCTCCCCTATGACCCTTTAGTGCTTGCCGCTTTCCCCTATGACCCTTGAATGTTTCCTGCTCTCCCCTATGACCCTTGTGTGTTTGCCGCTCTCCCCTATGACCCTTGAATGTTTGCCACTCTCCCCTATGACCCTTGTGTGTTTGCCGCTCTCCCCTATGACCCTTGAATGTTTCCTGCTCTCTCCTATGACCCTTGAGTGTTTGTTGTTCTCCCCTATGACCCTTGAGTGTTTGCCGCTCTCCCCTATGACCCTTGAATGTTTCCTGCTCTCTCCTATGACCCTTGAGTGTTTGTTGTTCTCCCCTATGACCCTTGAGTGTTTGCCGCTCTCCCCTATGACCCTTGAATGTTTCCTGCTCTCTCCTATGACCCTTGAGTGTTTGCCGCTCTCCCCTATGACCCTTGAGTGTTTGCCGCTCTCCCCTATGACCCTTGAGTGTTTGCCGCTCTCCCCTATGACCCTTGAATGTTTCCTGCTCTCTCCTATGACCCTTGAGTGTTTGTTGTTCTCCCCTATGACCCTTGTGTGTTTGCCGCTCTCCCCTATGACCCTTGAATGTTTCCTGCTCTCTCCTATGACCCTTGAGTGTTAGTTGTTCTCCCCTATGACCCTTGAGTGTTTGCCGCTCTCCCCTATGACCCTTGAATGTTTCCTGCTCTCTCCTATGACCCTTGAGTGTTTGTTGTTCTCCCCTATGACCCTTGAGTGTTTGCCGCTCTCCCCTATGACCCTTGAATGTTTCCTGCTCTCTCCTATGACCCTTGAGTGTTTGCCGCTCTCCCCTATGACCCTTGAGTGTTTGCCGCTCTCCCCTATGACCCTTGAGTGTTTGCCGCTCTGCCCTATGACCCTTGAGTGTTTGCCGCTCTGCCCTATGACCCTTGAGTGTTTCCTGCTCTCCCCTATGACCCTTGCGTGTTCTCCGCTCTCTCCTATGACCCTTGAGTGGTTGCCGCTGTCCCTTCCCATCACAGCGTAGAATTAAAAAAATTAGCGCCATGCCATCTATTTGGATTAAAGAAACAAAGAATCACGTGACTAACTTCAGACATGAGCGACGACAACTACGACAGCCAGTCGCGCCATCACTCCGCCAGCGGCGGCAGCGGCAGCAGCGGCGGCATCTCGCTTCGCCTGAGCGCAAGCACCCACCGCGAAGTGGCCAGCCTGCACAACAGCCGCTCGTCCAATCGCAGCGGCTCCCGTTCGCAACAGCATCACAATTATCATCATCATCATCATAATCAGCGCGACGATTCGCAATCGTCGGACGAGTCCGACAGGGACTCGGACCGGGATCGGGATCGTAAGCGCGGCCGATCGCGCTCCCGTTCCAATAGTCCGCCGGCGTCGCAAGTCGGCCTACCGCTGACAGACGGTCGCCGAGCCAAGGAGGTCCGTTGGACGCACCGGCCAATGCTAGTTGGCAAGAAGGCGGCCATACTGTTGCACTTTTGCGACGCCTGCGACCGGCCAATACAATCGTTTGGCCGATTGTTGCCGTGCAAGCACGCGGCCTGTCGGACCTGCGCCCAGGCTAGCAAGTGCTGCCCCAGATGCCAGGAGTCGGTGCACGATACCGAAATCGTGTCGGCCTCACAGTTGCACGTCTGCATGCACGACGTGTCGGCGTCCCACGCCGCGTCCAGATTCGGCTGCAAGCGGACCTACCTGTCGCAGCGGGACCTGCTAGCTCATATTGAGCACCGGCATGGAGGCGGCGCCGGCGGCAGCGGCGTCGGAGCTAAATTAGCGGCCGAGTCGGCTGTGAATGCGTCGCTGCCGCCGCCGCCTATGCAGCCGATGCTGCATCAGCAACAGCAGCAGCGCCAGCTGGCTATGAATCCCCTGACAAGTCAGCCTCAGCAGTCGTTGCCGCAGTTCTTGCCGATGCCTCCAGTGCCGGTTAGCAGTGCGACAGGCGCTGCCCTCCCGCATCCTCATCATCCTTATCAGCAGATGCTGACTTCAACGGCGCAGCAGCAGCATCAGATGACGTTTAGGCCGCCGATGCGACCGCCGCCGGGACCTCCGGGCATGCTGCCGACGCCGGGGTCCATGATGGCGCCGCCGCCTCCGCCGCCGCCGCAGTTTCATCATCAACATCAGCAGCAGCAGCCGATGCCGTATCGTCCCGGCCAGATGCCGCCGCCAATGCCGATGGCAATGCCAAATCGGGCCCAGATGCCGCTTCAGCAGCCGCCGCCGTGGCTGAATCAGCAGCAGCAGCAGCCTCCTAACCGGTTTCACGGGGTCTGACCTGTGGGCCGAGCTAGTTGAAATATTTTCAGTGTTTTTGTCCGGTTTATACGCGAATCAAAAAAACTTTATCCCTGTTGATCCCACTTGTGTTTGATTTAGATAAGTAAAATTAGTTGACTATATCTGTATAACACGCCCCATGATCTGTTATAATATTATTATTATTCAGTCAGCCTGTTCTATATTCTAATAATTAGCCAATTAAAGTACACTAACTAGTGCAAGGAACAAAAACATGCGTAAACTGTATGGGCCTAGCGTTTTGCATTATACTAATTTGTAATTGTGCTTGTATACTTTACTGATTTTAGCCACTCTAGAATCACTTCCTTAGCCGCTCTAGAATCACCGCTTAGTCACTCTAGAATCACTTCCTTAGCCACTCTAAAATCACTTCCTTTGTCACTCTAGAATCACTTCCTTAGCCGCTCTAGAATCACTTCCTTAGCCACTTTAGAATCATTTCATTAGCCGCTCTAGAATCACTTCCTTAGCCACTTTAGAATCATTTCATTAGCCACTCTAGAATCACTTCCTTAGCCACTCTAGAATCAATTCCTTAGCCACTCTAGAATCACTTCATTAGCCACTCTAGAATCACTTCATTAGCCACTCTAGAATCACTTTCTTAGCCACTGTGAAATCACTTCCTTAGCCACTAGAGAATCACTTCCTAAGCCACTCTATAATCACTTCCTAAGCCACTCTGGAATCACTTCCTCAGCCACTCTATAATCACTTCCTCAGCCACTATTGAATCACTTCCTTAGCCACTCTGGAATCGCTTCCTTAGCCACTCTGGAATCACTTCCTTAGCCACTGTAGAATCACTTCCTTAGCCACTAGAGAATCACTTCCTAAGCCACTCTATAATCACTTCCTAAGCCACTCTGGAATCATTTCCTTTGTCACTCTAGAATCACTTTCTTAGCCACTCTAGAATCACTTTCTTAGCCACTGTAGAATCACTTCCTTAGCCACTAGAGAATCACTTCCTAAGCCACTCTATAATCACTTCCTAAGCCACTCTGGAATCATTTCCTTTGTCACTCTAGAATCACTTTCTTAGCCACTCTAGAATCACTTTCTTAGCCACTCTAGAATCACTTTCTTAGCCACTCTAGAATCACTTCCTTAGCCACTCTGGAATCGCTTCCTTAGCCACTGTAGAATCACTTTCTTAGCCAATCTAGAATCACTTTCTTAGCCACTCTAGAATCACTTTCTTAGCCACTCTAGAATCACTTTCTTAGCCACTCTAGAATCACTTTCTTAGCCACTCTGGAATCAATTTCTTAGCCACTTTAGAATCACTTTCTTAGCCAATCTAGAATCACTTTCTTAGCCACTCTAGAATCACTTCCTTGGCCACTAGAGAATCACTTCCTTGGCCACTAGAGAATCACTTCCTCAGCCACTATTGAATCACTTCCTTAGCCACTCTGGAATCGCTTCCTTAGCCACTCTGGAATCGCTTCCTTAGCCACTCTGGAATCACTTCCTTAGCCACTCTGGAATCACTTCCTCAGCCACTCTAGAATCACTTCCTTAGCCACTCTGGAATCACTTCCTCAGCCACTATAGAATCACTTCCTTAGCCACTTTAGAATCATTTCATTAGCCACTAGAGAATCACTTCCTAAGCTACTCTCTCTTTCTCTTCTATTATTCGAAGAATCACGTCTTCGCCTTAAAAAATCACTTTTTTATTTCGTGTCCCTTCTAATTCCAGCTGATTTTCATCAGCTAGTAAACGAGGAGACATCAAGGCATCAACACAACAATGGCTTCAACTGTCAACGCAAACTCCGTGACGGCTTGGTGGGCCGGTTTAGACCGGATGATGGAAAAAATCTCCAACGATCCAATGAGCTCGGCGCAAACCCTGCGCTGTTGCTATCCGGATTGCGGCGTCCGCCTAGACTCCGTAGGCTGGATTTGCGTCTGCCGGCACGCCTACTGCGAGACCCACGCGCCCGTCTTGGTTCGCGGCACTTCCAGCGCTCCTAATACTAATAGTAGCATGCGAAGGTGCCACTTGTGCAAGACTGACCTGCCGCCTAGTGAGGTACGAGTAGCTCTGCACTACACACACTTGAGTACCCTCTCTTGCCTTCAGTCTGAGCTGTTACGCTTCGTATCAGTCTCTCTTTTGTGTACTTCCGGTGGGCATATCCGGTTAAATTCTCTGTCGATCATTTCTTTCAATTACTATTTCCTGTCCATCTTTACTTTCACCACTTCCTGTCAGTCCTTCCGGTCACTGCTTTGTGTCAGTACTTCCGGTCACTGCTTCCTGTCAGTCCTTCCGGTCACTGCTTCCTGTCAGTCATTCCGGTCACTGCTTTGTGTCAGTTCTTCCGGTCACTGCTTTGTGTCAGTACTTCCGGTCACTGCTTCCTGTCAGTCATTCCGGTCACTGCTTCCTGTCAGTCATTCCGGTCACTGCTTTGTGTCAGTACTTCCGGTCACTGCTTCCTGTCAGTCATTCCGGTCACTGCTTCCTGTCAGTCATTCCGGTCACTGCTTTGTGTCAGTACTTCCGGTCACTGCTTTGTGTCAGTCCTTCCGGTCACTGCTTTGTGTCAGTCCTTCCGGTCACTGCTTTGTGTCAGTCATTCCGGTCACTGCTTTGTGTCAGTTCTTCCGGTCACTGCTTTGTGTCAGTCATTCTGGTCACTGCTTTCTGTCAGTCCTTCCGGTCACTGCTTTCTGTCAGTCCTTCCGGTCACTGCTTTCTGTCAGTCATTCCGGTCACTGCTTTGTGTCAGTCCTTCCGGTCACTGATTCCTGTCAGTCCTTCCGGTCACTACTTCCTGTCAGTCATTCTTGTCACTGCTTCCTGTCAGTCATTCTGGTCACTGCTTCCTGTCAGTCCTTCTTGTCAATGCTTCCTGCCTGTCATTCTTGTCACTGCTTCCTGTCAGTCATTATTGTCACTACTTCCTGTCAGTCATTCTTGTCACTGCTTCCTGTCAGTCATTATTGTCACTACTTCCTGTCAGTCATTCTTGTCAATGCTTCCTGCCTGTCCTTCTTGTCACTGCTTCCTGTCAGTCATTCTTGTCACTACTTCCTGTCAGTCATTCTTGTCACTGCTTCCTGTCAGTCATTCTTGTCACTGCTTCCTGTCAGTCATTCTTGCCACTGCTTCGTGTCAGTCCTTCCGGTCACTGCTTCCTGCCTGTCCTTCCGGTCACTACTTCCTGTCAGTCATTTTTGTCAACGCTTCCTGCCTGTCATTCTTCTCACTGCTTCCTGCCTGGCCTTCCGGTCACTGCTTCCTGTCTGTCCTTCTTGTCAATGCTTCCTGCCTGTCATTCTTGTCACTGCTTTCTGCCTGTCCTTCCGGTCACTGCTTCCTGTCAGTCCTTTCTGGCATTCTATTCTGTCACTTCTTTATGCAAAAAGTTCATTATTATACATCATTTCACACCTGTCAAGGTGCAGCGATTCAGCGTTGAAGCCAATCGCTCAGCTGGCAAATTTAGTCAAGTTGGCCGCAGCCTAAACGAAACATTCGACATGCTCGCCTGCACTCTGGACTGGTCCGTCAAGGAGGACCAGCGGCGCGATGCCCTGCTGGCTAAACTGCGCGAGATGGCCGAATCTGACGATCGGGAACTTGCAGAGGCTGAAGCGGCCAAGGAGGCGGCTAGAATTGAGTTGACTGGCCTGCAGGTGGAGTGCGGCAAGCTGCGGCACTCCTGTAAACAGTTTGCGAACTCCTTGAGCACTGCTCAGAAGCATCTTAACGATATGGTGAGTGCGGATTGACAGATTGCAGCCAGGATGGACAGATTGCAGTCAGGATTCACAGATTATAGTCAGGATTGACAGATTGCAGTCAGGATTGACAGATTATAGTCATTATTGACAGATTGCAGTCAGGATTGACAGATTGCAGTCAGGATTGACAGATTCTAGTCAGGATTGACATATTGCAGTCAGGATTGACATATTGCAGTCAGGATTGACAGATTCCAGTCAGGATTGACAGATTGCAGTCAGGATTGACAGATTATAGTCAGGATTGACAGATTGCAGTCAGGATTGACAGATTATAGTCAGGATTGACAGATTGCAGTCAGGATTGACAGATTATAGTCAGGATTGACAGATTGCAGTCAGGATTGACAGATTGCAGTCAGGATTCACAGATTATAGTCAGGATTGACAGATTGCAGTCAGGATTGACAGATTGCAGTCAGGATTCACAGATTATAGTCAGGATTGACAGATTGCAGTCAGGATTGACAGATTATAGTCATTATTGACAGACTGCAGTCAGGATTGACAGATTCTAGTTAGGATTGACAGATTGCAGTCAGGATTCACAGATTATAGTCAGGATTGACAGATTGCAGTCAGGATTCACAGATTATAGTCAGGATTGACAGACTGCAGTCAGGATTCACAGATTCTAGTTAGGATTGACAGATTGCAGTCATGATTGACAGATTTTAGTCATGATTGACAGCCGCCACCCCCCCCCAATGAAACCGCCCAGACCGGCAAGATGGGGCAGTACTTCGACGCCTGCAAAGCCGTGGAGCGCAGCGTTGCTGACACGCGTAACCAAGGTGACGGCATGAAGCGTCAACTTGCTGACCGCGAGCGCGAGAACAAGCGAATCAGTAATCAGGTGACCGCCGCGGGCGAACGTCTTCAACAATTTCGACAGCTCGGTTTAGGCGACAGCGCCGCCGCCAGTTCTCACAGTCGGCATAGCAACCAGGCGCCTAGCGATGTCACTTCGAATATTGGCCCGTCCGCGTCGGCTGTTGGCGGTCCTGCAAGCGAGAGCGACTATGAGTGACGGGTCTGGACCGCTGGCCCGTTTTAGGGATTCATCGGGATTGTTTAGTTGGCTTCGTTTACAAGTCTCGGATTAATAAAAAATTAAATTGTTTAATCGATTTAATACAATTTTTAGAGCAATGCAACAGCTTTTTCTCTTTTTTTATAAAAATTCTTCTGCCAAATTTTCTCCTGTTTTGCTTAGCTAATATTCGTTGATGATAATAATTCCGAATGCATTCACAGTTTACAATTTTTTTAAATATATTTGTTTCTCTTTGCTGTTTTCTGTTTTGTTAATATTCTCTGTCCATTTTTATTTCAATTTAAGTTAAAATAAAAAAGTAAATAAATTTAAACACCTGACCTTTCGACCAGATGATGTACAGCCCACCGCACAGCCGCAGCTAGTTGCGCGACGCATCCGAGGGCTGTGTACAGCTGCTCAGCTTGACGGGCTGCAGGGGCCGTCAGACGCCCACCCTAAATTTACCCAGCTCAAACTGGTACCCGATCTCAGCTGGGTGGACTAAAGCAATGCGGGATTAAGTGCCTTGCTCAAGGGCACAAATTCTCCTAGGGCCGGGACTCGAACCCACGACCTTCCGGTCATCAGGCAGGCGCCCTAGCCACTAGGCTACAACTCCTCATTTAATTTAAAAAGTCATAAAAATTCTACTTAGCCTACTATGCTAGTCAGAAAGTAAGTAGTGTCAATCGAAAATTCCGCATATTTTCATTCATAATCATACAAAAAACACAATTTCAGCTGGTTTACCATGGGCGGCCTGGTGTCGTATTTTTCTTCTCTATTCGGCACTCGAGAGCGTCGCATCCTCATTCTGGGCCTCGACGGCGCCGGCAAAACCACCATTCTGTACCGGCTGCAGGTTGGCGAAGTGGTCACCACTATACCCACTATTGGCTTCAACGTGGAAACTGTGCAGTATAAGAATCTGAAGTTCCAGGTGTGGGATCTGGGCGGCCAGACCAGTATAAGGCCCTATTGGCGATGCTACTATTCCAATACTGACGCGATCATTTACGTGGTTGACTCTATGGATAGGTGAGTTAGTCTTACCGTTCGTGTTGTCAGTTTCAGATTTTTTATATTTACAGTTCTTTCTCAGATTCCAAGGTTGAAAGGTTTACTTCAGTTGCTCATACTTTAAATATTTCGTTTTTCCTTTGCGTAACATTTACAAATTCAAATTATCATTTTGCATTGTTTTTCATTCAAAATCCTCGTTTAAGGGATTTTTTATTTCAAATCGTCATTTTAGGATGTTTTTCATTTCAATCCCTCATTTTTATAAGAAATCCTATTTTAAATCCCAAATTTAAGGTGATTTTCATTTCAAATCCTCATTTAAGGGTGTTTTTTATTTAATATCCTCACTTTTATGATATTTACCATTTCAAATCCTCATTTTGGGTGTTTTTTATTTCAAATCCTCATTTTCTAACTGATTTAAATCCTAATTTTTTGTATGCTTCCGATTTTAAATCCTTCAATTGAGATATATTCCCCATTCCCAATCAATTTTAAATCCTCAATATGGATATTTTTACTTAATCAATACTAACTTTGTGAGGTTCTGCATTTCACGTTTCCATTTTTTTGTTATGCCTCCTTTCGGATCTTTATAATGATTTTTGTGATATTCTCTGTTTCGATCCTCATGCTAGGATGTTCAGATAAAGATCCTGATGTTTTAATACGTATGAATCTCTTGATGGGAGTTTTCTATCGCCAGAATTAAACTAATAAAAGCACCCGAACAAACCAACCAATCAGAGAGCGAATGGGCGTCTCTAAGCAGGAACTCGTCTCCATGCTAGAAGAGGAAGAGCTGCGCAAATCCATCCTAGTAGTGCTAGCTAACAAGCAGGACATCCAGGGCTGCATGACTGTGCCAGAGGTGGCCAATTCTCTGGGCCTATCCTCAATTAAAAATCGCAAATATCAAATATTTAAAACTTCGGCGGTGAAAGGCGAAGGACTTGACGAAGCGATGGAATGGCTGTCGGGCGCCATCACGCAGCAGAAATGAAGATCATTTTTCAAGTGCGGCAAGAACTTTTATTATCTTGTTTATTTGTTTGCTTATGCTTTGACTATGTAAATTCAAATTAACAGCTACTTCGGCTCCGTAATATAAGTGCACCAATTACAGTAAACTACATTTGAAATGTCGGCAAATAGATTTTTCTGGAATCAATTTTTTTAACAAATAAAATTTCAAAAATCGCTCCCTAGTAAATGTGAAAACTACAGTAGTAAGTGTACCGATTCAAGAATTTAAATGACGCTCAATAAAAGTGCAAAAAATCGCACCAATTTAAAAAATCTAGGTGACGCTAAATAAATGTGCAAAAAATCGCACCAATTCAAAAAATCTAGGTGACGCTAAATAAAAGTGCAAAAAATCACAGCAATTTAAAAAAAATCTAGGTGACGCTAAATAAACGTGCAAAAAATCGCACCAATTTAAAAAATCTAGGTGATGCTAAATAAAAGTGCAAAAAATCGCACCAATTTAAAAAATCTAGGTGACGCTAAATAAAAGTGCAAAAAAGCTCTCCAATTATAGCATTAAAGCAGTGCTAAATAGAATTGAAAGATGGCGCTAATTCAAATGTTAGTTAAAAGCTCTAATTCATAACTTTATAAAAATGGTTTTTAATTAAAAACGACTCCACATTTAGAGACCGCTTATTATTAGTGTTGTATTAAATTATTTTCAGCAATTTTTTATCATTTTACTTTAAGGGTATAAAGGTTGATTATTGATAATTATTTGATTAACATTATATTGATGTATTGCTTGTTTCTCTTCCAATTTACGAGTAGTTTCATTTATTACTTAAAAATGACGTTAGACAAGTTTTATTTCTGATAGTGTTGTCATTTACTCTTGGTTTGTTTCAGTGCGGTAACAGCTTATCTGCTATTTCTTTCCTGATCCTTGCGTGCCATTGTTGTCGTAACTTAAGAAACATGCTTGATATGGCTGTATGTATAATCAGTTTTGATTTTCCGTCAATTTATCGATACATTGTTTAGATTTTTTTCATTTGCGCTTGATCAAATAAAATGCACTTATAATGTTTTACTGTTTCTGCTAAGACACCGAGTTTAACCAACTCTTTTAACACCCGGTACTTACTCTCAAATCTCTTGAATAATTGCTTTTCAAATCTCTTGAAGAATCGCCTCTCAAATCTCTTAAAGAATCGCCTCTCAAATCTCTTGAGGAATCGCCTCAAATCTCTTAAAGAATCGACTCTTAAACTCTTGAAGAATTGCCTCAAATCTCTTGAAGAACCGCTCACTCAACTCTCTTGAGGAATCGCCTCTTAAATCTCTTAAAGAATCGCCTTTCAAATCTCTCGAAGAATCGCCTCTCAAATCTCTTGAGGAATCGCCTCTGAAATCTCTTGAGGAATCGCCTCTCAAATCTCTTGAGGAATCGCCTCTCAAATCTCTTTAAGAATCGCCTCTCAAATGTCTTGAAGAATCGCCTCTCAAATCTCTTAAAGAATCGCCTCTTAAATCTCTTAAAGAATCGCCTCTCAAATCTCTTGAAGAATCGCCTCTCAAATCTCTTGAAGAATCGCCTCTCAAATCTCTTGAAGAATCGCTAAATCAATTCTCTTAAAAAATTGCATTTTAAAAACCTTTTGAATCCCCTTTAAAATCTTTTGCAGCCGAATCCATCGCCCCAAAACGCCATGTCCCAGCCGTCGCCCTCAGTCATTCAAACTTGGCTAAACGTCGATTGCGTCTGCTTCGACGTGGATTCAACAGTTTGCGTCGACGAAGGCGTGGATAATTTGGCCGAGTTTTGCGGCGTCGCCGACAAGGTTAAAGCACTGTAAGTTTTATCAGGAATGTTATTCCAAAAATTACGATACATATCGGCTATTTTTTTAACCAATTTCTGCAGCACCAACAAAGCCATGAACGGAGAAATGACTTTCGAAGAATCGTTCGAAGCTCGTTTAGCCATGATGAACCTGAGCCGACAGAAAGTGGACCAATTTGTCAGCGAGAATCCGCCTAAATTGACTCCGTATATTCGGTAATTATTTTTTGGTTTTTTTAGGTTCGATGTTTAAATTAACCAAACGAATCCAGAACAGGCTACTTTCAGTAGCAATATTAGAAAATTGCTGTCTATTTGTAAACTCTGCAGCGAGCTTGTACAGCTGTTGGAACAGCGCAACAAACGGGTCTACCTGGTCACTGGCGGCGTCAGCGATCTGGTCAGACCGGTGCTGAAAGCGCTCAACCTGCCGGACGATCGTCTGTTCTCAAATCGGCTCCTGTTCGATGAACAGACCGGCCAATTTGTTGGCCACGATCGGGCCTGTTTCACTTGCCGAAGCGGCGGCAAAGCGGCAGCGGTCAGGCACTTGCAAACCGACCTCGGCCACCGATCCGTTGCCATGGTTGGCGACGGCGTCACCGACATGGAAGCTCGGAGCGAGTGCGACCTGTTTATTGGCTTCGGCGGCAATGTGATCCGGGCCCAGGTGGCCGCCGGCGCTGATTGGTTTGTGCGCGATTTCTGGGATTTGGCCAAGCCGCTGATGGAGCTCGATGCCAACTGCAACTTGCCCTAGTTTGGGCATGATATTTTGGAATTCTTATCTTGCGATTCCGAGTCTTAAAAATCCCACTCTTTAATCCCTTAGTCCCTATGTTGAATCCCAATGTGTAATCCCATGATCCTTCAAGCCGAATCCCAATGTGTAATCCCATGATCCTCATGTCGAATCCCAATGTGTAATCCCATGATCCTTCAAGCCGAATCCCAATATGTAATCCCTTAGTCCCTATGTTGAATCCCAATGTGTAATCCCATGATCCTTCAAGCCGAATCCCAATATGTAATCCCTTAGTCCCTATGTTGAATCCCAATGTGTAATCCCATGATCCTTTATGCCGAATCCCAATGTGTAATCCCATGATCCTTTATGCCGAATCCCAATGTGTAATCCCATGATCCTTCAAGCCGAATCCCAATGTGTAATCCCATGATCCTTTATGCCGAATCCCAATGTGTAATCCCATGATCCTTCAAGCCGAATCCCAATGTGTAATCCCATGATCCTCATGTCGAATCCCAATGTGTAATCCCATGATCCTTCAAGCCGAATCCCAATATGTAATCCCTTAGTCCCTATGTTGAATCCCAATGTGTAATCCCATGATCCTTTATGCCGAATCCCAATGTGTAATCCCATGATCCTTTATGCCGAATCCCAATGTGTAATCCCATGATCCTTCATGCCGAATCCCAATGTGTAATCCCATGATCCTTTATGCCGAATCCCAATGTGTAATCCCATGATCCTTTATGCCGAATCCCAATGTGTAATCCCATGATCCTTTATGCCGAATCCCAATGTGTAATCCCATGATCCTTCATGCCGAATCCCAATGTGTAATCCCATGATCCTTTATGCCGAATCCCAATGTGTAATCCCATGATCCTTTATGCCGAATCCCAATGTGTAATCCCATGATCCTTCATGCCGAATCCCAATGTGTAATCCCATGATCCTTTATGCCGAATCCCAATGTGTAATCCCATGATCCTTCATGCCGAATCCCAATGTGTAATCCCATGATCCTTTATGCCGAATCCCAATGTGTAATCCCATGATCCTTTATGCCGAATCCCAATGTGTAATCCCATGATCCTTTATGCCGAATCCCAATGTGTAATCCCATGATCCTTCATGCCGAATCCCAATGTGTAATCCCATGATCCTTTATGCCGAATCCCAATGTGTAATCCCATGATCCTTTATGCCGAATCCCAATGTGTAATCCCATGATCCTTCATGCCGAATCCCAATGTGTAATCCCATGATCCTTTATGCCGAATCCCAATGTGTAATCCCATGATCCTTTGTGCCGAATCCCAATGTGTAATCCCATGATCCTTTCTACCGAATCCCACTGTTTAATCCCATGATCTTTTCTCCCGAATCCCAATTTTTAATCCCAGGATCCTTAATGCCGAATCCAACTCTAATCGTCCAATAATTTAGTTAAATACTTAAAACTATAAATCTTTATTCAATTAGTCAAATCACTAAATTCCAAGAAAAAGTTCCAGAATTTCGGGCACATATCTATCTACGTCTAATATCAACAAATCTGCCATATCAGCATGCTGTTATTACTGGTAAATTGAGCTACATAATTTCTAGTTATGGGCTTTTTTCTATGCTAAATTTTCAATATGTTGCTGAGATTAATTGTTTTAATGTGCCTTAGACAATGGGTTCCACGCTATCATTTTACTAGCAAGGTTTTCTTAACTTGCAATCAGTTTTTGTTACTAGTTTTTTCCATTGTATTTTTCAAGTAAATCCTTTTTGTCGTTTTTTGTGATTTTTATTTTAAAATATGTATATCATTGGTTTGGTCTCGTGCTGTTTTAGCATTGGATTTCCATTATATACATTATCTTGATTTGGTTAAATTTTAGTCCAGTTTATTCCTTTCTATGTGCAGGGCTCAAGATGATTTTTAGACATATCAAAATTAATCGTTATCTACTGACAGGAATATTAGGCCTTTATTCAAATTAAAATGTTTACCAAAATCTATTGATATATTGAAATTCTAAAAAAACTATGTTAAGTGTTAGATAACATACTTATGCAAATTTTCAAACTATCAAATTTTTTCTCTTCCATTATGTCTACACGAAATAGATAGCACTTTAAATTTTTGGATGCATTGTTAAAAACATACATGATTTGTCGTCGTTTTTATTTTCTGTTTCTTTGATTTTCAATCACAAATGTGATGACCCTTTGTGGTTACAAGACTCAATGACAACTTAAGTAAAACGTAATCAAGTTTTCCTTGTAAAAAAGTTTCAGCAAGTCATGGAACTACGCCTCCAAATTAGCATGTATTAGCTTATATTAATATGCTTAGAACAACTGACTAACGTATAAATGTAGAGCTAGCAAGCCAGTCAAGGACACCTTAAGTTTGACGGGACACTTCGTTTCTAAGAAAGTTTTGGGAGTCCAATTTTTGTGAAAAAAAAATACACTACAGAGATTCTAAATGTGCAGTTTTTCGACAAAAATTAAAGCTTGCGCTCTATTTGGAAGCAGATGCACATCACATCTTTTGATATGCGGTTCCTTCCTTACTCTCATTATTAGTGAAATTTTTATCTTTAAATTATTCCCCTTGTAAAACATTTGTCGAATATAAAAATTTCACAAATATGCAGCTCAGCAGGTTCTGATTCTCTTCTAATCAATGTTTTTTTTATTCAAATAACATTTTTATCTATCAGTATTTTGGGTAACTTTGCTGGTCCAGTCATATGTCAATGTCCGATTCTCTGGATTGGCTATTTGTCATTAGTTGTTTTTTGTGTTTTTCTGTGACCTGCAGGTATGAACAATTTATATTCAAAAAAATTTTATGATGTTAAATTACGCCTTTTGTATACGAACTATTAACAATAGCTGTAATGCATTTAAAAATTTGTTTAAACTTTAAAAAAATTCAAATGCATAGTAACCGTGGCTAAGATAGAGTTTCAAGGAAACCAAAGAAGCGCTTTACAAAATCTTAAAGCTGATGCACTCACTCTTTGAAGTGATATCACCACAGGCGTAGGACTATAATGGCTAAGATTGTCATAGCTGGTAAGCATCGATTCTTATGCATTTTAATTCCGTTTTTGGGTTAAATCGGGATCAAGTACACTTGAGTTAGCGTTTAAACTTTCGAGTCATGCGAATCAATGTATATTTTAAATTCTGTGAACTAAATTTAGATTCTGTGTTACTTATGTGTTTTTCTCCGAAACTAGTTTTTTGTGACTTTAAGTGGCTCAAACAGATTTTCTTAGTGCGAGCAGATGCGTAACCATAATTTCTTGCCATGGCAAGCAACATTACTTATTTACTATTGTCGTATTGACTTTTATTGTCTTTTCTTCAATTAAAAATCTTGTCTTATTGTGACATTCTTATGTGCTCGATTATGGTCCAATTCAGCTAAACACAAAAATCACAGAAAAAATTTTCAGTCTGTCAGGATAATGTATTCCCCTATATCCCCCTTGAATACCACAAAATGCAAGTTCTCATTTGGTCCATTGCAAAAAAATATGAATTAATTGAATTTTGCTTTTTCTTTCAATAAATGACCTTATTTTAAAAAACCTAGGTCATTTCAAAGCAAAAAATGTTTTTGAGAGATTTTTAGAGTATTTTTTAGTCATCTAGTCTGTGTTTTAAATAGATTTTTTGTATAAGTACTTAATTTCTTAGACTCCTCAAACTTATAATTATATTCTATTTATAGCTTTCAAGACAAAAAGGTTTTTTAGGAAAGAAACAGTACCATTTTAATATATTAGACTAATTTTACATTAATATGTTGCCTTTAAATGATCTTTATTTTTTATTGCCATCATACTCATAGACATATGGTCAGCTGAATAAAATTTTGATGCACATATCAATTCTTCAGAAAATAGTTTGCTTTAAGTTAAAAGAAAAGTTAATAAAAACTTTTTCCAGGCTTGATAATATGATAAGATCATATCTAAAAATAATTTTATTATGAGATATAAATTGAAAAACACAGCCTAGTAATTTAAATACCTTTTAAAAAATATTAATATTAAATTGCCCCTTAATATCTTCCAGTTCCTATTTAAGTCTAAAAAGGGACTTTATTTTATTGAAATGAAATAGCATTGGCTTTAATAAGCTAAAACAGACATAAACTATGCAATTATTAGTTTTTTAAGTATCAAAAACTCTTGCATATAATTTTGTCAACTCTTTTAGTCCCAGCAAAAAAATTATACATCCTACCAAAGTTTTAAATTAAATTATAGGAAATTCAAGAATGAATAGAATAGAATGTTTATCATTAATTCTAAATATTTAATCTACAGGTTCAGCTGACTGTCCTCACTTTGCCAAGGTGGAACTGTTGGCTGACAACTTAGCAAAAAATTTGCCCAACTTTAAGCTGCACAAAATTGTCAGAACACCCGATGATTGGCCTGTAAGTATCCATTTTTTATTTGTTACAATCATTGTAGTTTTTGTTATTTTTTTTAAATCCACTTTTTATTCAAACAGGACTGGTCGCGTCATTGCTGTCGAGAGCGCGGCTGGCGCCAGCAAAAATCGCCGATAATCTGGCGCGAATTGGTCAACCAGGGCGGCAAAGGCGTGCTGATTGGCGGTGCTAACGAATTTCAAGAGTTTGCTAAAGGTGGATGGCGATGCGTATTTTATTTTTATAGTTGGACCTTTAGACCAGATGTACAGCCCACGGCACAGCCGCAGCTCGTAGTTGCTAAGGCTGTGTACAGCTGCTCAGTCCTGACGGGCTGGAGGGGCCGCAATACCCACTCTAAATTTACCCAGCTCAAACTGGTACCCGATCTCAGCTGGGTGGACTGAAGCAATTTAGTACCTTGCTCAATTGCAAAAATTGTCTCTTAGGGCCGGGACTCGAACCCACGACCTTCAGGTCATGAGGCAGGCGCCCTAGCCACTAGGCTACAACTCCTCTTGGTCAAGAACTAAGAAAAAAGGGATGATTTCGTAAAAATTGAGATTTTTCGTCGAAAATACGACATTTCGGCTCCACTCGCAGACTTAAAATAAATTAATAGAAGCTTCACTTATGCATTAAAGTTCGTTTCCTACCTCGCCGACCCCAACGCCGCCAAATTCGCAGCCTACTACGACTCCGAGTCGTCTATGCTCAGTCCGGAAATGCTCGCCGTTGCCAATGACAACGCACGCTACAAAACTGAAATCGACGCCGAGGTGGCCCGTCTTCGTGCACAGTCGCAGCCGTTGCAGATTCTGCTGACTGCGGCGGCCAGCGCGACTGCCTACCAGCTGCTGCCGCTGCTGATGGACGGCTCAGTGTTTGGTCGGAGCACTGAACTGGCGTTCACCCTGTTTGATGCTGGCGTGACTGACGCCACTGAAATGGAGGTCAGTCTGTTGGTGGGCTGTTGGATTGTCTCGCGGTTTTTTATCTTGTCGAAATTTGTTTCGTTTAAAACGTAAATTTGATATTTTAAAGCCTAGAATCCTGTGAATTTTTAATTTTTTTATGCTTTGATCTTGTGCAGCCTTCAATCTTGTGAAGCTTTGATATTGTAAAGCTTTCAATCTTGTCCGGCCTTCAATCTTGTACAGCCTTCAGTCTTGTACAGCCTTCAATCTTGTACAGCCTTCAGTCTTGTACAGCCTTCAGTCTTGTACAGCCTTCAGTCTTGTACAGCCTTCAGTCTTGTACAGCCTTCAGTCTTGTACAGCCTTTAATCTTGGGGGGACAAGTGGCTCGGCAGTCTAGCGCGTCTGCCTTGTGTGCCACTGGTCCAGGTTCGATCCCGCGTTGTGCAGGTCGTTTATTTTCCCTAGCGCGGTTTCTTGTGCAGGGTCACATTAACTTGGGGCCTTGTCCACGAACTGGTTGGGTTATGGGCTAGTTGTGCAATTCACACCCATGAGGGCAACCCCAAGGCATAGAGATTGTACATTCCTGGAATTACCGGTTTGTACACCCTATGTGAGTGCGTGACTGTGTACCGGCCTGTGTGTGTGTCTATGCCTGCATACCGTATTTAGTGTGACTGAACGCGCTTCAGGAGTCAGCGCAATGGACAGTCATGCCCAGTCGTTTGTTTGTGTCGATGTCGCTTTAAGCGTCAAAGTGCCTACAGCCCCTCTGCAGATTTAGCTTAGTTTTAGCCTTCAATCTTTTATGTTGAGAAGTATTCAATCCTGTAATTTTTTATGATGTTGTTAACCGAATTTTTGTCTTAGTACTGGACCTTAATTTTTTCGTTTCTATCTTGTCTAGTTTTAGTATCGATTTCTTTGAATAAAAATTTTGACGATTTTCGAGCTTTCGATAAATGCCGCACTTTTATTATCAACTGGCGACCCACAGGGCCTGGTGATGGAGGCGGAGGACATGGCGCACCCCTTGGTGCGCAGCATCCGCTCCACCACGAACTTCCAGGAGACCGCTTCAAACGCCGACGTTCTCCTACTACTCGACGACGTGTTGATGAAGCCGGCTGTTGATCTGAATGACGACAGCAGCAAGAAGGTAACAGCTGATCAGGGTGGAGCCGTTGATGCAGCTGCCGCCGAAGCCGCTGCCGCCGAGAGAACGGAGTGGCTGAAGTCGGCAGCCAGCCTGTACGCTCGCTATGCCGAATGGCTGGCCGCTGCCAATTGCCGTCGACGTTTGAAAGTCCTGCTAGCCGGCCGGGCGCCTGTGAACTTCGGCGCCCGGGTTCTGCTAGATAATTGTCACCGTCTGGCTGCCAGGAATGTGGCCGCGGTTGGGCGCCTGCTGGAGCGGCAGGCCAAGGGCGTGCTGGCCGGGCATATGAGGGTAACGGCGGAGTGGCCTTATGTCATGGTGGACTGACTTTTATATTGGCGTAACGTTATATTTGAATGACTTTTATAGAGGAGTGACTTTTATAGCGGAGTGACTTTTCTACTGGGTGACTTTTCTATTGGGTGACTTCTATACTGGAGTGACCTTCAAAGTGGGGTGACTTTTCTAGTGGGTGACTTTTCTATTGGGTGACTTCTATACTGGAGTGACCTTCAAAGTGGAGTGACTTTTCTAGTGGGTGACTTCTATGGTGGAGTCACTTTATAAAGGAGTGACTTTTATAATGGAGTGATTTTTATTGTGGAGTGACTTTTTTAGTGGAGTGACTTTCTTAGTGGAGGGACTTTTATAGTGGAGTGACTTTCATAATGAAGTGACATTTATAGTGGAGTGACTTTTATAGTGGAGTGACTTTTATAGTGGAGGGACTTTCATAGGGGAGTGACTTTCATAGTGGAGTGACTTTTTTAGTGGAGTGACTTTCTTAGTGGAGTGACTTTCATAGTGGAGTGACTTTCATGGTGGAGTGACTTTCATGGTGGAGTGACTTTCATAGTGAAGGGACTTTCATAGTGGAGTGACTTTCATAGTGGAGTAACTTTCATAGTGGAGTGACTTTCATAGTGAAGGGATTTTCATAGTGGAGTGACTTTCATAGTGAAGTGACTTTCATAGTGGAGGGACTTTCATAGTGGAGTGACTTTCATAGTGGAGTGACTTTCATAGTGGAGTGACTTTCATAGTGGAGTAACTTTCATAGTGGAGGGACTTTCATAGGGGAGTGACTTTCATAGTGGAGTTACTTTCATAGTGAAGGGATTTTCATAGTGGAGGGACTTTCATAGGGGAGTGACTTTCATAGTGGAGTGACTTTCATAGTGGAGTGACTTTCATAGTGGAATGACTTTCATAGTGGAGTGACTTTCATAGTGGAGTTACTTTCATAGTGGAGTGACTTTTATGGTAGAGTGACTCACTTAATTCCCAATTACTTACCAACCCCCAGGTGCTGCCCTCAAGCGTGGCTGACGTGATCGTGTGGGGCGACCCAGCCGGCGAAAACCTGCTTGACCTGAGCCGCGCTCGAGTGCACCACTACGACGGCTCGATCACGGGATCTGACAGCTACAGCCAGCCCGTGCTGGACACCCTCTGGGATAAGAAATGGCTAGGCCAGGAGTTACCCAAGACCATGCGGCAGCGTCAGATGGCCAACCTCCAGCTGGGCGGCGCTGGGCCTCGGTGCGCCGCCGTCAGCTCCGCCCAGGCCGTCGCCGACACTGTGCGCAGCTGGTGGCTCGGTTGCGGCGGCGCTGGTGGCGGCGGCGGCGAGATCTACTCGCTCGGCGTTGTGTCCGAGGGTGAGTGGGCAACTCTGCTGGCTGACTGAATGGCATACAGACTGGCAGACAGACAGACAGACAGACAGACAGACAGGCAGACAGACAGACAGACAGACAGACAGGCAGACAGACAGACAGACAGACAGACAGACAGACAGACAGACAGACACAAACAAGAAAGACAGAGACAGACAAAAAAGACAGACAGACAGAGACAGACAAGAAAGACAGACAGACAGACAAGAAAAACAGAAACAGACAGACAGACAGAGACAGACAAGAAATATAGAACAGACAGACAGACAGACAGACAGACAGACAGACAGGCAGACGGACAGACAGACAGACAAGAAAAACAGAAACAGACAGACAGACAGAGACAGACAAGAAAGACAGGCAGACAGACAAGAAAAATAGAACAGACAGACAGACAGACAGACAGACAGACAGACAGGCAGACGGACAGACAGACAGACAGACAGACAGGCAGACGGACAGACAGACAGACAGACAAGAAAAACAGAAACAGACAGACAGACAGAGACAGACAAGAAAGACAGGCAGACAGACAAGAAAAATAGAACAGACAGACAGACAGGCAGACGGACAGACAGACAGACAAGAAAAACAGAAACAGACAGACAGACCACAGACAGGCAGACAGACAAGAAAGACAGACAGACAGGCAGCCAAACTGCCCCACCCTGTAACCCTGCAGGCTGGTACGGCGTTCCGCGCGGCCAGGTGTTCAGCTTTCCTGTCCGATTTCAGCCCCAAGGCGCCTGGTCCGTTGTTGAAGATGTCGACCTGACTGACGAGGCTGCCAAACGGTTGGTTGAGCTGGCCGAGGTGAGCCCCGCTGAGCGTTTTTTTATTCTTGATTGTTTTTGACAAATCTGACAGCTCGATTCTTGCCTCTCACGCTTACGCTGTGCTCGCCATCGCAGGCTACCCAACGCGACTACCTGCTGGTGTTTCCGCCTCCGGCTCCGCCCACGCCTGAACAGTCGAGCGCTGAGAACGGCCTTGACATTGGCGGCGATCTGGAGATCGCATTGGACGATGCGGACAGTCACACGGCTGCTTCTCAGCCGCCTGTTGATGTGGCTAGTGAGTGGCTCACTTCACTGTGATTTTCTAGATTGTGAGGGCCAGCTGTCTCTAGATCAGATGTCTCTGGATTGTCAGGGCCAGGTGTCTCTAGATCAGATGTCTCTGGATTGTCAGGGCTAGCTGTCTCTAGATCAGATGTCTCTAGATTGTCAGGGCCAGGTGTCTCTAGATCAGATGTCTCTGGATTGTCAGGGCCAGGTGTCTCTAGATCAGATGTCTCTGGATTGTCTGGGCTAGCTGTCTCTAGATCAGATGTCTCTAGATTGTCAGGGCTAGCTGTCTCTAGATCAGATGTCTCTGGATTGTCAGGGCCAGGTGTCTCTAGATCAGATGTCTCTAGATTGTCAGGGCTAGCTGTCTCTAGATTGTCAGGGCCAGCTGTCTCTAGATTGTCAGGGCCAGCTGTCTCTAGATTGTCAGGGCCAGCTGTCTCTAGATTGTCAGGGCCAGCTGTCTCTAGATTGTCAGGGCCAGCTGTCTCTAGATTGTCAGGGCCAGCTGTCTCTAGATTGTCAGGGCCAGGTGTCTCTAGATCAGATGTCTCTAGATTGTCAGGGCTAGGTGTCTCTAGATCAGATGTCTCTAGATTGTCAGGGCTAGGTGTCTCTAGATCAGATGTCTCTGGATTGTCAGGGCCAGGTGTCTCTAGATCAGATGTCTCTAGATTGTCAGTGTCAGCTGTCTCTAGATTGTCAGGGCCAGCTGTCTCTAGATTGTCAGGGCCAGCTGTCTCTAGATTGTCAGGGCCAGCTGTCTCTAGATTGTCAGGGCCAGCTGTCTCTAGATTGTCAGGGCCAGCTGTCTCTAGATTGTCAGGGCCAGCTGTCTGTAGATTGTCAGGGCCAGCTGTCTCTAGATTGTCAGGGCCAGGTGTCTCTAGATCAGATGTCTCTAGATTGTCAGGGCTAGGTGTCTCTAGATCAGATGTCTCTAGATTGTCAGGGCTAGGTGTCTCTAGATCAGATGTCTCTGGATTGTCAGGGCCAGGTGTCTCTAGATCAGATGTCTCTAGATTGTCAGTGTCAGCTGTCTCTAGATTGTCAGGGCCAGCTGTCTCTAGATTGTCAGGGCCAGCTGTCTCTAGATTGTCAGGGCCAGCTGTCTCTAGATTGTCAGGGCCAGCTGTCTCTAGATTGTCAGGGCCAGCTGTCTCTAGATTGTCAGGGCCAGCTGTCTCTAGATTGTCAGGGCCAGCTGTCTCTAGATTGTCAGGGCCAGCTGTCTCTAGATTGTCAGGGCCAGCTGTCTCTAGATTGTCAGGGCCAGCTGTCTCTAGATTGTCAGGGCCAGCTGTCTCTAGATCAGAAGTCTCTAACCCGACCCGCAGGCGTTGAGCAGCTTCGCGCTCATCTGCAGTCCCTGTCGCTGCCTAGCCTGTCAGCGGAGGCCCTGCTCAAGCTGACGCCCAGCTTAGTTGACGAGCTGCTAGCTGAGACCAACGCCGACCAGCTGCGCTCTCGTCTCCAACGCCTGGAAGAAGCCGCTCCGCTCTCAGCCGTCGCCGAGGAGAGCCAAGACGAAGCCAAGACTGCGACTGAAGCTGAGACGGCTGAAGAAGAGAACAACGATGATGAAGAAGAAGAAGATGCCGATGCGGAGGAAGCTGACGAAGATGATGAAGCTTGATGTTTGAAAAAAAATTGATCAAATTAACAAAAAACATTGTCTAAAGTTTTCCTAGAATCTCTCCGTCCATGCGTTCATACAGTTGGTTTTTTTTGTTTGTTTGCCGATCAGCTTCCAATCTGTAAAATGAACTGAATTATTATATTTTTTTAACAGGCCAACAGCACAATTTTCTTTGTTTCTCTAATTGTCTTCCGTGCGTTTTGCCGACTTTATTTTTTGTTTCTCCGTCGGAAAATTTTATACTACATTCGTTTTATTCATTTCTGAAGAAATATACTAAGATTGAATATCAGTTTTTATTGATAGGGTAAAATGCACATAAATTATTTTTTTGGTTCGCTTTTTTATATTAACAAACCTTAGGATTGCACCATTTATATATTGCCGAATTTTGCCTGGCCCAGTTTGTCTGTGTGTCCGTCTGTCCGTCTGTCCGTCTGCCTGTCTGTCTGCCTGCCTGTCTGTCTGTCTGTCTTTCTGTCTGCTTTTCTGTCTGTCTGTCTTTCTGTCTGTCGACCTGTCTGTCTGTCTGCCTGTCTGTCTTTCTGTCTGTCTTTCTGTCTGTCTGCCTGTCTGTCTGTCTGTCTGTCTGTCTGTCTGCCTGTCTGTCTGTCTGTCTGTCTGTCTGTCTGTCTGTCTGTCTTTCTGTCTGCTTTTCTGTCTGTCTGTCTTTCTGTCTGTCCTTCTGTCTGTCTGTCTGTCTGTCTGTCTGTCTGTCTGTCTGTCTGTCTGTCTGTCTGTCTGTCTGCCTGTCTGTATCTGTCTGTCCGTCTGTATCTGTCTGTCTGCCTTTCTGTCTGTCTATCTGTCTATCTGTCTGTCTGTCTGTCTGTCTGTCTGTCTGTCTGTCTGTGTGTGTCTCTCTCTGTCTTGTTTCCAATTCCATGCCTTGCATCATAGCTACATTTCAATTTCAGAATTCGCACTCACTAAAGTCGACAATCCATTTGCCAATTCAGCTATGCCCCACTGGTATAAGTAAACAGTTGAATTCCGGTACAAGTTATCCAATGTGCACTGGCGGATCGCACTGTACCAGTTCCATTAGAAGCCTGCCTATCCTTTAGTCCCTTCCCTCAGTGCAGTTCGACCCGTTTTAATTTTTCAATCTACGCGAATCAGCTGCAAACGCTTGCTTCGCATGCACGCACCACGCATCTAAGCATGCCTCTCTTATCAGTTGCCCGACCTGCTATCGTTTAGTTTTGAACACGCTTAATTTGATAAGTTGAATTTCCTGTCAACGCTGCCCAGCAAAACGCATTCAATCGATCCAACCAATTAGACTTAATTATTCGTAATAAAAAGGCTGTATTTCTAACGGCGAGACTCTTCCAGTTTTTCACTAACAGTTCTAGTTAGTACATTCGCCATCTCAAAATATTCCAGCCTCCAACATCGGCCCTAGCAACAATGAACCAGCAGATCACAATCAAGGCGGGCTATTTGAAAAAGCTGACGGCCAATCATCATCCATCAAGAGGCGCCGGACTCAAATCTATGTCGCTGCTGCACAGGCCAACTCGGCGCTGGTTCGTGTTCCTCATATTCGGCGGCCTGCCGTCATTGGAGTACTACGAGGATTCGAATTCGGCTAGGACCGAGGCGCCCATTAATTCGTTTGATTTGCGCGGCTGTCGTCAGGTGATTCGCTCGCCTAGCGACTTGTGCAGCTTCATGCTTACCTTGTCCGACCGGGTGCTCACCCTGACTGCCGACTCCGAGGCTGATGCTGGTGACTGACTGATTGATTTATTGATTGATTGATTGCTAACTCCTGCATCTGCTAATCTGCTTTTATTTTACTCTTCTGGCATTCTAGTTGTCACTTTTCCACTCACCCGCCGTGTCACTCTTAATTTCACTCTCAATGTCACTCCTCTTATATCACTCTCGATGTCACTTCTCTTATCACTCTCAATTTCACTCCTCTTATCAGTTTCGATGTCACCCCTCTTATCAGTCTCGATGTCACCCCTCTTATCACTATCGATGTCACCCTTCTTATCAGTCTCGATGTCACTCCTCTTTTCAGTCTCGATGTCACTCCCCTCTTATCAGTCTCAATGTCACCCGTCTTATTAGTCTTGATGTCACCCCTCTTATCACTATCGATGTCACCCTTCTTATCAGTCTCGATGTCACTCCTCTTATCAGTCTCGATGTCACTCCTTATTCCTACCCCTAAATGACTATTCTTTTCACTCTCAATGTCACACCCTAATGTCACTCCTTATTGTCACTCAACGCCGCCCCCCCCCCCGCAGCGGACTGGTCCGACGTCCTTGACCGCAACCTGGCGCAGTTCTCCGGCCGCGAGAAGCCCGACAACATCTACGGCACCTTCGACGACGATGCCGCAGCCGAGGTGTACGAAATCGGCGACGAGACCGAGGACCCGTCGTTGGCAGGAGCGGCGTCGGCGGCGACATCCTGCTGCCGCGGCGGCGCTCCCGTTGCCAATGGCAACCAACCAGCCGTCGTTAACAACGCTAACAACGAGATTCTAATCGAACTGCGTCGTGTAGAACAACGAATCGAAGCCGCTCAGGGACAGTCGGGCGTCTGCCGACTGCGCAACGAGCTGTCCCAGGCCGCCCCGTCGACAACTGTCCCTGGCGAGCTCGCCAGCCTGGATCCCGCCGCCTACGCCCTGTTAGAGAAGAAATACCGCGAGCTGGAGGACTGGGACGGCCTTGGCGCTCTCCGCACCAAACGGTTCCGCTCGGTGACTGGCGTCCATCGGCCCAACCCGGATCCGCCCACGTTCAGACGGGAGCTTCGCCCCATCCCCCTAGCTGGCTTCTTCGAGCCTAAACCGGATGTGGCTGTTGAAGCGGCTGACAATGGCCGATTTTATGTCAATCCGCTGCCCGGGGGACCGCGTCTGACGCCGCTGAGCTCCGCTGTGGAACGATTGAAACGTCAGATCCTGTATCCCGGTGGCGTGACGGTCACGTGCAAGTGTGCCGACCTGTTGGACAATGTGGCTATTGTGCAGTGCGCGGGCGGGCGCTTCTGGATTGCTGGGTGGTCCAGGCAGGCAACTAGGCTGCACTCCTGCCTGCATGTGGGCGACCAGGTAATTGCGAAATTAGCTGCTTATTTATATCACCTGGGAAATCAACACTAAGTTCAAATGCTTTAGTAACTTTATGTAAATATAGTTACGTAAGCCAAAAATGATTTTTTAATTAGATCTCATTTAAAATCGCCCCATAATCATCTTGAAAACTAACATTTTTCAGTGGCACTTACAGAATCGGTCCTTAATCCACCCGACTCAAGAATCCGTCCTTAATCCACCCGCACTAAGAATCGGTCCTTAATCCACCCGCACTAAGAATCGGTCCTTAATCCACCCGCATTAAGAATCGGCCCTTAATCCACCCGCCTCAATAATCGGCCCTTAATCCACCCACCTCAAGAATCGGCCCTTAATCCAGCCGCCTCAAGAATCGGCCCTTAATCCACCCGCCTCAAGAATCGGTCCTTAATCCAGCCGCCTCAAGAATCGGTCCTTAATCCACCTGCCTCAAAAATCGGCCCTTAATCCACCCGCCTCAAGAATCGGCCCTTAATCCACCCACCTCAAGAATCGGTCCTTAATCCACCCACCTCAAGAATCGGCCCTTAATCCACCCACCTCAATAATCGGCCCTTAATCCACCCACCTCAATAATCGGCCCTTAATCCACCCACCTCAATAATCGGCCCTTAATCCACCCACCTCAAGAATCGGCCCTTAATCCACCCACCTCAAGAATCGGCCCTTAATCCACCCACCTCAAGAATCGGCCCTTAATCCACCCGCACTAAGAATCCGTCCTTAATCCACCCACCTCAAGAATCGGCCCTTAATCCAGCCGCCTCAAGAATCGGCCCTTAATCCACCCGACTCAAGAATCGGTCCTTAATCCACCCGCCTCAAGAATCGGCCCTTAATCCACCCGCCTCAAGAGTCGCCCCTTAATCCAGCCGCCTCAAGAATCGCCCCTTAATCCACCCGCCTCAAGAATCGGCCCTTAATCCAACCGCCTCAAGAATCGGTCCTTAATCCACCTGCCTCAAGAAAGAATCGCCCCTTAATCCACCCGCCTCAAGAAAGAGTCGCCCCTTAATTCACCTGCTTCAAGAAAGAATCGCCCCGTAATCCAGCCGCCTCAAGAATCGCCCCTTAATCCACCCGCCTCAAGAATCGCCCCTTAATCCAGCCGCCTCAAGAATCGCCAATTTTTATCAACCAACCAACCCCCGAACTTTCAGGTAGTCTCAGTCGACGGTTTCCCAATCGAATCGCTCGACCAGCTTCGCCGAATTCTACAGGGCGCCTTTGACCGCGTGGCGCTTCGCCTTCGCCGCCTGCCGCACGGCAAGGCCTTCTGCATTCAACGGTTGGACGGCCAATCATTGGGCCTGCAGACAGTCGGCCACAAGGCTGAAATTTGCCACGTACAGCAGGAGGGCTTGGCGGCCGCTCACGGCCTGGCCTATCGCACCAAAGGCGTCGTTGATGACAACAATTTCTGCACGTGGACAATCACCGAGGTCAATGGTAGGCCGTTGAGCCTGTGGCCGGAGCCAAAGGAGGTGACGCTCAGGCTTAACGCCCACGGTCAGGAAATGTCCCTAGTGCTGCAGCCCACCGATCTAGTCAAAGCAATTAAAGGTCAGCTAAAACGCTTGAAAGACTTTAAACAGTTTGTTGTGGGCTGATTCTCAATTTTTTTTTGTCCAGTTTGGTTTGGCTAAGGAAATAATAATAATAATTGATTACACCTGTCCCAATCGGGCCAGATGTGCAGCCAACAGCACAGCCGCAGCTATTGCGCGGCGCTTCTGAAGACTGCGTACAGCTGTTCAGTCCATGGACTGGGGGGACGCCACACCCACCTTCAATTACCCCAGCTGATGCTGGTACCCATTTAACAGATGGGTGAACTGAAGCAATGCAGAGTTAAGTGTCTTGCTAAAGGACACAAATTGTACCAGTAGAGTCGGGAATCGAACCCCCGACCTTCAAGTCGTGAGTCCGACGCTCTAACCACTAGGCTACAACCTCTACAGGGAAATAAATAGTTGCCGATATGTTGTGTAAATAACTATTCTGACGTAAATAAACTATACACGATTAGATACAAAATTACTTGCTTATCCTTGGGCATAATAACTTTATTATGTATTTTATTCAACATAAAGCGCGCTTTTTTGTTGCTGAAAATGCGCGAACCTGTCTGTAATCTCAGCAATTTTACTGTAAAAATTTTGCTTTCAAAACTATTTTACAACAGTAATATTTTTTAAGGTAAAAGTAATTGCCCTAATTGTTATATTTATTAGCAATAAGCCCCGCTAATTCACTTCTATTTATCTGTTAAGTGAATTGTTAAGTCTATTATTTTTGGTGCAATAATTCCATTTTGTCAATAAACCAGTGTGTATCGCTTGCCTTTTATTTGCGCTAATTTTTACTCATAGTAGTGGTAGACAGTGGTAATTTCTCAACGGAAATTTTACCTCTTAAAATATTTTGCTAGCATAGCTCTTAACTCGTATGTAGAAATCTATCGTTGACATTTTAGCAATGCAAATTCTAGTTTAGTTGAGCATTCAAGGATTCAGTATTTCTTTTCAATTATATTTCACTTGTCAACGCGTCACAGTGCTAATCTTGAATCTTTATGCACCTGTATTTGTGTTTAAATTTTTTTTTTTCTCAATATTATAACGTACTCATACTTATTGGTTTCCGATTTGTAAACCAAAGATTTGCAATCTTGTAATTAATAAATTGCGTAAACTCGAAACGTCTTTTTTATGTCTGAGTCAGGGCGTTCAAAAGTAAAATAATACGGTTTATTTTTAGCCACACAATGGACAGATAACCAAAGCGTTAATTATTACAAAATTCTGTGCCAATGTGCATTTCGTCTACTAGCAACAGTAGTATGATTTATACTGTCCATTAGCAACCTTCATGCAAAATTTGTGATTATAATACAAAACAGTGAAAAAACTATAAATTACAAGCGTGTAATAAGCGTAGGTTCAAAACAACCTTTTCCCCCTAAAAATGGGAGGCCTATCTTGTGAGCCAATCATTTGTTGGTCAGTGAGTTTCTAGAGGATATGAGCTTGCCAGCAATAGTACGAAAACGAAGATTTCATTCAGGTTAAGTTTCAGTGTCACTCATTACATGGGATTTCAGGCTCTCTACTCTCCAAGATCATACTTTTAGGGATCATTTCTATAGTATGCATCGCCAGGACGTCATCCACATCTGACCCTGGACCCCAAACCCGCGAGGACGAGGCCCAGCCTGCCTTTCTGAGCGCGAAGCGGGCGGTGGCTGCTGCGCCGAGCGCAGTCCGGCTGCTGCCATTGATGACCGCTTCTCTCCGCGCGCTGCTGAGCTGAGCGGTTTTTTACAAACCAAATAAAAGCACAATTACAGACGGAAGGGGGCCATGTTCTTGATTACTGAGTAAGGGCTCCACAGTACCAAATCCTTTCCTGTTGCTACTCATTAGCCTCTGAGCCCTATGTAAATTACCAAAATTTTCAGTTCCCCAAAAACCCACTTTTCATCCCCCCTCGCCTCGTTACTGACTGGCTGAGACTCGCTGCCTACGTCTCACCCGGTTCTCAACCTGCATCTGTGCCTCTCATTCAATCTCTCTATCCCTATCTTCTCCCTAAAAAAAGAGAAACTTAAATGCCAAAAAGGTAATAGATTGTGCAGCGTTCCGCTTCACAATGCCAATGGATGAAGCAATGGTCCTTTTCCATCATCAATGCATTAAACTAACATGTAGAACAAAAATTGTGCATCGTTGCATTGCTGGATAGACATGGCGGCTGTGACCTTCAATTTAGCGGAAAACACCAGCTCGAGCGGAAAACAATGAAACAGAGGCAGAGTAGGCGAACAAGATACGCAAGCCAGCAATCAATCGTTAAATATAGGCTATATCAAGATCCCACGACAAGTTCTTTCTTGAAAGAAGCTCGTTGAACTTAAAAAGCGTTGACGCTGTGACCGAAAGGTGGGCGGGTCGGCAGGCAGTCTGTGCTGCTAGGGTTGCCCAAAAATGTATTTTCGGCTAAGAAAATTGTCATTCAAGCATCAGCATCAGCTGTTGGCATCTGCTGAATGTCCCGATGGCATCAGGATTGCGTCCAGAGGATAGTAGTCACATTCGTGGATTCAGTCTGTTATCATCGACAATTATCCCCATTTCGAGCATTTTTGCATTTGGTGCTTGAGGACCACCAGATAGCATTTGCTGAAGATCCTGACGGTCCGTCCAGATGGCGGCTGATGGTCACTCAGGGAGACTCGGCAAGGCGATGGCCTGTGCGGCGGAGGGACTGGAGTACAGACGTGTCTAAAATACATTGAATTCGATGGGAAATGGCGATTTTCTGGCAGAATCGTTGAATATCTCGACGATCTGGATGTTTAGCGACTTTGCTGATGTTCTATCAGTTGCGCAACAAAATTGTGCCGTGGGATTTCGTATACTGAAGCTCCCCTTTAGATCTGCGCTCAGCAAAGTACCTTGTAGTTCACTAATAAACGTCCACGACAAAATCCGGTCCTTAAAATTGATCGCATTAGAAATAAACGTTGAAAACGCTGCTAATTTTGCCTTTATTGATTATCAAACACAATGTATTAATATTACCAAACAATAGTGGTGCGCCCTTCACCAAGAGCCACAAATAGGCGACAAAGAATTGCCAAAAAGGCTTTAAAACAGCAAAAGCTGAACTCAACTCAAAACATCACCCTATTGAATAGTCAGAGGTAAAACGCAGCTAAAACACAGTCAAACAAGTACATGCGCACCAAAGTCCCCAATCAGCCGATGCAGCAGGAGAACCCGCAGAGGTGGCCGCCAACCGCCCCTCTAGCACTCGCCGCCCTGCAGAGCTGTGAACTCGTAGCGCATGCCCCGCTCCTCGAACACGTTCTTGCCCAGCTGGATGCGGCCCTTCAGCTCGCGCTTGTCCCAGCCCATGACGACGCCCGCAGACTTTGAGACCAGGAACGGGCTGTTCTCATGCACCCGGAAACGCTGAGAGTCGGACATGATCTGAACCCAGCCACGGAGCAGGTTGATCTTCCACTCTTTCAGGTCCCTGGACCGGATCATGAGCAAGCTGCCGGAGAAAAACACTTCCTCGAATGTGACCGATACGTCAATTCTAGTCAAGCGTGCGGGGTCCAGCACGCTGACGCTCTGATCGGTGAGCCACCACCAGCTGCTGCCTTAGGTGCAGGGGCGAAGAGCGCCTGAGGCTGGCAGACACTGGTGAAGGCAGACGGCCACCAGCAGCAGAGCGAGCTTGCAGGCCTGGGGCGGTTCGGGTTGGGGCGGTGAGCTTGAGGGTCGGGCATGTTGTGTGTGAAGGCGTTGTACAGTGTGAGCGCTGCAGTCAGTCTGTTGGTTCCGTCTGTCTGTCTGTGTGCCTGTCTGTCTGTCTGGATCTCTGCGTCTCTGTATTGTTTCTCTAAGGTTGTCTGTATTTTTATCTGTCTTTGCCTCTGTCTGTCTGTCTGTCTGTCTGTCTCTCTGTCTGTCTGTCTGTCTGTCTGTCTGTCTGTCTGTCTGTGTGTCTGCATGCTTGTCTATGTGTCAGTCTGTTTGTCTGTATGTCTGTATGTCAGTCTGTCTGTCTGTTTGTCTGTCTGTCTGTCTGTCCGTCAGTGCAGCAGACTTTACTCACCATGTCAAAGCCGAGCTTTAGTTTTCAGTTGGTTGCAGAATCTGGCAGAGTCGAGCAGGAGAGTCTCTGGATGCGATTTTAGCGAAGGCAGCGGTCGCCCTTAAGTAGGCTGGCCGGCAGCTGCGACTCAACGTGTGCTGGATGGCAGCAACAATTGCAGGGGAAAGCGATTTGCCCAGGTCTCCGGGGTCACTAGTGAGAGAGCAGCCAGCCCTGATTGCGTAATCCCGCTATTACGCAATGCAATATTGTTTTCGACGGGTCAGCAATGCATAACTTGTCTTTTTGAGGTCTAATTTGTGCCGAGCCCTTGTTTTGGGGATGGATTTGGGATGCAAAAACAAGCGTAGAGGCGTAAGGCGGGCAAAAAAGGGAAAGCGGAGAGGGGAGACTGGGTGGGGTGGGGAGACCGGGTGAAAGAGGGGATCCAGAAATATGGCGTGGTGTACTGCACGCAAGTTAGATTTTACCCAAATACACATGTAGATGCTGTACGCGAACAGCATTGGTAATCAACGATTTTTTAATGAAACTTTCAACGCTTCTTCGTCATTAATTAATATTCACAACTCACAGCGTTGAAGCAACAGCAGTATTATACCATTCGTTTATTTGTTTTATCGCCATTGATTTTAAACTAAACAGTGACGAACAATTCGCTGTATGGTTAAGGGATATTCCTAACAGGGATCAAATTGTACGGCAGCTATGCATAACCAGGACCTCAGATCCTAGAACTGAAGCGAAAACTTTTGTTTCATTATTGAAGTATACTGTATTATCATATAATTATTTTATATTTTTGTATTAGTTATTACTAGTTAATGGTTTGTTGACCCGTCTACAGCGATATTGCATTGCGAAATGGTGTGATTACGCAATCAGGGCTGGCTGCTCTCTCAATAGTGACCCTGGAGACCTGGGCGGATCGCTTTGACCTGCAATTGTTGCTGCCATCCAGCACACGTGGAGTCGCAGCTGCCGGCCAGCCTACTTAAGGGCGACCGCTGCCTTTGCTAAAATCGCATCCAGAAACTCTCCTGATCCACTCTGCCAGATTCTGCAACCAACTGAAAACTGCAACTCGGCTTTGACATGGTGAGCAAAGTCTGCTGCACTGACGGACAGACTGAGTGACAGATAGACTGACTGACAGATAGATTGAAAGGCAAACAGACAGACACACAGACAGACAGATAGACAGACAGACAGACAGACAGACAGACAGACAGACAGACAGACAGACAGACAGACAGACAGACAGACAGACAGACAGACAGACAGACAGACAGACAGACTTACAGACAAACAGACAGACAGCCAGACAAACAGACAGACAGATAGATAAGCAAAAAGACACACACACACAGACAGGCAGACACACAGACAGACAGACAGACACATACAAAAACAGACACACACACATACAGACAGACGCAAAGACAGACAAAAATACAGACAACCTTAGATGAACAAAAAAAAACAGAAACCAAGACACACAAGAAGAACCAACAAACTGACTGCAGCGCTCACACTGTACAAGGCCTTCACACCCAACATGCCCGACCCTCAAGCTCACCGCCACAACCCGAACCGCCCCAGGCCTGCAAGCTCGCTCTGCTGCTGGTGGCCCTCTGCCTTCACCAGTGTCTGCCAGCCTCAGGCGCTCTTCGCCCCTGCACCAAAGGCAGCAGCTGGTGGTGGCTCACCGATCAGAGCGTCAGCGTGCTGGACCCGTCTCGGCTGGCCAGAGTTGACGTGTCGCTCACATTCGAGCAAGTGTTCTCGTCCGGCAGCAAGATCATGATTCGGTCCAAGGATCTGACGCAGAAAAATATAAACCTGTTGAACCTGAGCAGAGGTTGGGTTCGGATCCTGTCCAAAGATGGCCTGTACCCGGTGCCCGAGAACAGCCCGTTCCAGGTGACGATGTCTGCCGGCCTCTTCATATTAAGGGAAACGCGACAGCTGAAGGGCCGCATCCAGCTGGGCAGGAACGTGTTCGAGGAGCGGGGCATGCGCTACGAGTTCACAGCTCGGCGGGGCGGCAGATGCTAGAGAAGCGGCTGGCCCTCTGGCTGCTTTGGTGCGCGTGCACTTGTCAAACTGTTTTATTGTGTTTTACTTCTGACTACTCACTAGCTTGCCTTTTTAACTTTTAATTGAGCTTCTTGCTGTCTAGAAACTTTGCTCGCACAGCTCTTTCCCTTTTATTATTTGGTATCAGTAAGAAGTGAAACATTATTATATATGGTTAATATATAATATATTACTTTATGATATTAATTATATTACTTTATGAGCAACGTACCCAAGATTTATCTGACGATACCTAATTACTTTGACCGCAAGAGCTACTACTGCTTCATCTGCTTGGTTGTGTCGATAAAGTTTTACTTGCGCTGAAGTGAATAAGCCGCGATACTCAGTATTTTAGAGCGCACTTTAGCTGAAATAAGGTAAAAATCGGTAATTGCTCGCATAGGCCTACATATTTTTACCAATGGAAAGTGCTTTGACAGAAAGAAGCCTCAAAATCAGTGTAAATATTGTGTCATCCAGCAATGGCAATCTCCGTCCACTTGGCACATTATGGAGTTCGTTTAGCAGTCACAAAGCAAAAAACCTTTTCCCACGATACAGAAATGGGAACCACTAAAACAATTTTCTGCCCAAAACTGCCTGTTTATATCTAAAATGGCCACCATCTCATCCCACGTTGCCATGGCTCCCTCTCTCCGATTGGCTGCCGGCCGATGACGCTGAAATGAGTACATTAAATATGACCGCCACTGCATGAGAACGGCAAGAGATGACGCAATCTGGAGAGGGGTGGGTATGAGGTGATAGTGAGGAGCAGTCGCTACGGAAAAATGGTAAAGCAAACATAAGAGAGATAAACAAAGTGGAGAACAATGGGAGAGAAATTAACGCAAAAGCATTGGAAAAATAAACGAAAATTGGGGATATTAAAAAGGTAAACATAGAAGGAAACTGAAGAGTAGAAGCGGAAGTAGGATGTAAGATAAGAATTGGGGTTTGGGGCACATAACCGACCCTCAAGCTCACCGCCCCAACCCGAACCGCCCCAGGCCTGCAAGCTCGCTCTGCTGCTGGTGGCCGTCTGCCTTCACCAGTGTCTGCCAGCCTCAGGCGCTGTTATATATGATATATGTCTTTGCCTTAACACTAGGCGTTGGGCTGCTGCCAAGTTGAAATGAATATATTTGAGTGACTGTCACAGCTCGAGCATCCCAGAGGTCAGTGCCATAGAAAGCATAATATAAGTTATAATCTACATAAGTAAGTTCATCTACATCATCTCCCTTTTGGAGTCAGTGCGCCCTAATTACTCAATAAAATTCACTTTCGGATGTCCCAGCCGACTGTACTTGAATCGAACTGGTGGGATGCCTTTCGTTGACCTTGTGCTACTCCGAAGTCTCTCTGTAGGCTCCAGATTACGCTGCCCTTGATCGTTCGTCTTAGCACTGTCGCGATCCACTGTATTCGACGATCGCAACTCGTCAGCGGTCAATGGTAGCACTGGCCGTATGTAGACGCGGTTTCTCCGTAATATTCGGCCGCTAGCTAATTTGATCAGGTAATCGCGGTGTTTTCCAACTGCCACTACCACGCCCCTCCGTTGCCACAGCTTTGTTGTCGGATCTTGTAGAACCACAGTCGAGCCAATTCTAATTCCTAGGAGGCTTCTTTTGGACTTGTTGTATCTCTGTGTCACATTTTCGTAAGTTTCCATTGCAGTTTGCTGCATCTGTTGAATAGTGTTGAACCACTCGGAGTGAAAACTTCGTCGATGAGCAGGAAGTGAATCTCTTGCTGGGTGCCCATACAGCATGATGGAAGGAATAAGCCCGTCGTACGGGGGGGTATTTCTGTAAATCAATACTCCTTCTGCCATCTTGTCTTTGTCTATATCGTTGTTCTGATAATCCCAGGATCCTTGAATGATTTTCTTGGCGGACTTCACTGCAGCTTCAGCTCTTCCATTACTTTGATGGTAATAGGGTGATGAAAATCTGGACTCGACTCCCCACCTTTTTAAAGAGTTGACAAAGGCACTTGCTTTGAATTGCGGGCCTGAGTCTGACCAGAACGCTTTCGGTACGGCTGTTTGACAAAAAAGTTCACGACACGCGTTAATAAGCTTGTGAACCGGAGCATTCTGTCCAAAATTCCAGATATTGATCCAGCCAGAATATCCATCCACTATCACAAGGAATTGCCTGCCGTGGTGTTCACAAAAGTCCGCATGAACTTCTTGGAAACATCTTTCTGGCATCTTTCTCTGAATCATCGGCTCTCTAGTCTGACTTGGTTGAGTTTCTTGACAAGCTTTGCACTGTTTAATCGTGTCATCAATCAGCCAATCATTTGTTGGTCAGTGAGTTTCTAGTGAGTTTCTAGAGGATATGAGCTTGCCAGCAATAGTACGAAAACGAAGATTTCATTCAGGTTAAGTTTCAGTGTCACTCATTACATGGGATTTCAGGCTCTCTACTCTCCAAGATCATACTTTTAGGGATCATTTCTATAGTATGCATCGCCAGGACGTCATCCACATCTGACCCTGGACCCCAAACCCGCGAGGACGAGGCCCAGCCTGCCTTTCTGAGCGCGAAGCGGGCGGTGGCTGCTGCGCCGAGCGCAGTCCGGCTGCTGCCATTAATGACCGCTTCTCTCCGTGTGCTGCGGAGGGGAGGGAAGGCAGGCAAGCTGAGCGGTTTTTGACAAACCAAATACAAGCACAATTACAGACGGAAGGGTGCCATGTTCTTGATTACTGACCAAGGGCTCCACTGTACCAAAATCCTTTCCTGTTGCTACTCATTAGCCTCTCAGCCCTATGTAAATTACCAAAATTTTCAATTCCCTAAAAACCCACTTTTCATCCTCCCTCGCCTCGTTACTGACTGGCTGAGACTCGCTGCCTACGTCTCACCCAGTTCTCAACCTGCATCTGTGCCTCTCATTCAATCTCTCTATCCCTATCTTCTCCCAAAAAAGAGAAAATTAAATGCCAAAAGGTAATAGATTGTGCAGCGTTCCGCTTCACAATGCCAATGGATGATGCAATGGTCCTTTTCCTTCATCAATGCATTGAACTAACATGTAGAACAAAAATTGTGCATCGTTGCATTGCTGGATAGACATGGCGGCTGTGACCTTCAATTTAGCGGAAAACACCAGCTCGAGCGGAAAACAATGAAACAGAGGCAGAGTAGGCGAACAAGATACGCAAGCCAATCGTTAAATATCGGCTGTATCAGGATCACACGACAAGTTCTTCCCTGCAAGAAGCTCGTTGAACTTACGAAGCGCCCACATGACGCTGTGACCGAAAGGTGGGCAGGGTGGGCAGGCAGTCTGTGTTGCTAGGGTTGCCCAAAAATGTATTTTCGGCTAAGAAAATTGTCATTCAAGCATCAGCATCAGCTGGTGGCATCTGCTGAATGTCCCGACGGCATCAGAATTGCGTCCAGAGGATAGTCACATTCCTGGATGCAGCTTGTTATCATCGACAATGATCCCCATTTCGAGCATTTTTTACATTTGGTGCTTAAGTACTGCCTTGTAACATTCGCTGAAGGTCCTGACGGTCCGTCCAGATGACGGCTGATGGTCACTCAGGGAGACTCGGCAAGGCGATATCCTGTGCGGCGGAGGGACCAGAGAGCATTGGTGTCTAAAATACATTGAAGTCGATGGGAAAATGGTGATTTTCTGGCAGAATCGTTGAATATCTCGACGGTCTGGATATTTAGCGACTTTGCTGATGTTCTATCAGTTGCGCAACAAAATTGTGCCGTGGAATTTCAAATACTGCAGTCTCCCCGTTAGATCTGCGCTCAGCAAAGTACCTTGTAGTTCACTGATAAACGTCCACGACAAAATTGATCGCATTGGAAATAAACGTTTAAAACGCTGCTCATTTTACTTTAATAATTATCAACGTAATGTATTAATAAATAATACCACACAATAGTGGTGCGCCCTTCACCAAGAGCCACAATTGGGCGACAAAGAATTGCGAAAAAAGGCTTTAAAACAGCAGAAGCTGAACTCGAATCAAAACATCACCCTATTGAATAGTCAGAGGTAAAACGCAGCTAAAACACAGTCAAACAGTCTAACAAGTGCATGTGCACCAAAGTCCCCAATCAGCCGATGCAGCAGGAGAACCCGCAGAGGTGGCCGCCAACCGCCCCTCTAGCACTCGCCGCCCTGCAGAGCTGTGAACTCGTAGCGCATGCCCCGCTCCTCGAACACGTTCTTGCCCAGCTGGATGCGGCCCTTCAGCTCGCGCTTGTCCCAGCCCATGACGACGCCCGCAGACTTTGAGACCAGGAACGGGCTGTTCTCATGCACCCGGAAACGCTGAGAGTCGGACATGATCTGAACCCAGCCACGGAGCAGGTTGATCTTCCACTCTTTCAGGTCCCTGGACCGGATCATGAGCAAGCTGCCGGAGAAAAACACTTCCTCGAATGTGACCGATACGTCAATTCTAGTCAAGCGTGCGGGGTCCAGCACGCTGACGCTCTGATCGGTGAGCCACCACCAGCTGCTGCCTTAGGTGCAGGGGCGAAGAGCGCCTGAGGCTGGCAGACACTGGTGAAGGCAGACGGCCACCAGCAGCAGAGCGAGCTTGCAGGCCTGGGGCGGTTCGGGTTGGGGCGTTGAGCTTGAGGGTCGGGCATGTTGGGTGTGAAGGCCTTGTACAGTGTGAGCGTGCTTGACAGTCAGTCTGTCCGTTCTGTCTGTCTGTCTGTCTGTCTGTCTGTCTGTCTGTCTGTCTGTCTGTCTGTCTGTCTGTCTGTCTGTGTGTCTGCATGCTTGTCTGTGTGTCAGTCCGGTTACCCCCATTTGCTAGCCGGACGTTTGCTAGCCGACGTTTGCTAGCCGACGTTCGCTAGCCGACATTGGCTAGCCAGACATGTGCTTGCCGAGACTTTTGCTAGCCGACACTTGCTAGCCGACACTTGCTAGCCAGACATGTGCTTGCCGAGACTTTTGCTAGCCGGTTGAGACACCAACTAAACTGATAACTACTGTGGCAGTGGCTACAGTTCTGATACCGGATCCTTAATTTGCCTGGCTAGAGTTCCATCTAAATTGCAATTGCATGACTGTATGTATTACGAGTACTAATAGTGAATACAGTTGAATGCAAAAAATGCAACTTTAGTAGTGTAAAATTTTAATTGATTTCTAAATAGGCATAAAAATCTACATTCATATTCAAAACACAAAGTGTTACTCTAGCAAAGTAGAAAATAGCAAACTAAGCAAAGAAAATAGTAGCCACTACACTGTACGCTGCCGTTTTTCTCTGAAACCACATGGTAGGTATTGACAAAATGAGAAAACATCCGGCTAGCAAGTGTCGGCTAGCAAAAGTCTCGGCAAGCACATGTCGGCTAGCAAGTGTCGGCTAGCAAGTGTCGGCTAGCAAGTGTCGGCTAGCAAGTGTCGGCTAGCAAGTGTCGGCTAGCAAATGTCTTGGCAAGCAACTGTCATAGACCCGTGTCAGTCTGTTTGTCTGTATGTCTGTATGTCTGTCTGTCTGTCTGTTTGTCTGTCTGTCAGTCTGTCCGTCAGTGCAGCAGACTTTACTCACCATGTCAAAGCCGAGCTTCAGTTTTCAGTTGGTTGCAGAATCTGGCAGAGTCGAGCAGGAGAGTCTCTGGATGCGATTTTAGCAAAGGCAGCGGCCGCCCTTAAGTAGGCTGGCCGGCAGCTGCGACTCAACGTATGCTGGATGGCAGCAACAATTGCAGGTGAAAGCGATCCGCCCAGGTCTCCAGGGTCACTAGTAAGAGAGCAGCGAGCTCTGCTTGAGTAATCGCGCTATTACGCAATGCAATTTTGCTGTGCACGGGTCTGCAAGGCATTAACCAGTCTTTTCGAGGTCCAATTTGTTCCGAGCCCTTGCGTAATAATGTTTTAATAAAACTAAATTGTCGGATTTAAACTTCAAAGCCTTAATTCTCCGGAAGCAGTCTTTCCAGAGACGCGAAAGAAAGCGTAAAAAGGATTTGGGATGCACAAACAAGCGTAGAGGTGTGACTGCGGTCGGGGAATAGGGAAGCGGAGAGGGGAGACAGGGTGGAGAGGGGAAAATGGGTGGAGAGGGGAGACTGGGTGGAGAGGGGGGACTGGGTGGAGAGGAGAGACGGGGTGGAGAGGGGAGACTGGGTGGAGAGGGGAGACTGGGTGGAGAGGAGAGACGGGGTGGAGAGGGGAGACCGCGTGGAAGAGGGGATACAGAAATATGGCGTGGTGTACTGCACGCAAGTTAGATTTTACACAAGTACACATGTAGATGCTGTACGCGAACAGCATTGGCAATCAAATGTTTTATAATGAAACTTTCAAGACTTCTTCGTCATTAAATTATATTCGAAACTTCACTGTAGTAAGCGTTGCAGAAAAAGCAGTATTGTATCATTAGTTTATTTGTTTCATCGCTATTAATTATAGACTAAAAAGTGATTAACAATTAAACTAATTAGTTTCTATGTGCAAAATCAGGATTCGCTGTGTGTTAAAGGGATATTCCTTACAAGGATCATTTCTACGGCTGCAATGCATAACCAGGACCTCAGATCCTAGAACTGAAACGAAAATTTTGTTTCATTATTTTATCATACTGTATTATTATATTAATATTTTATTATATTGTCACATAAGTTATTATTAATTAATGCCTCGTTGACTTGTCTACACCAATATCGCGTTGCGTAATATCGTGATTGCGCAATCAGGGCTGGCTGCTCTCCCACTAGTGACCTTGGAGACCTGGGCGGATCGCTTTGACCTGCAATTGTTGCTGCCATCCAGCACACGTTGAGTCGCAGCTGCGAGCCAGCCTACTTAAGGGCGACCACTGCCTTTGCTAAAATCGCATCCAGAAACTCTCCTGCTCGACTCTGCCAGATTCTGCAACCAACTGAAAACTGCAACTCGGCTTTGACATGGTGAGTAAAGTGTGCTGCACTGACGGACAGCCAGAAAAACAGACAAACAGACAGACAGACGAAAAGACAGACAAAAATACAGACAACCTTAGAGGAACAATAAAGACACACAGAAACCAAGACACACAAGCAGAACCAACAGACTGACTGCAGCGCTCACACTGTACAACGCCTTCACACCCAACATGCCCGACCCTCAAGCTCACCGCCCAAACCCGAACCGCCCCAGACCTGCAAGCTCGCTCTGCTGCTGGTGGCCGTCTGCCTTCACCAGTGTCTGCCAGCCTCAGGCGCTCTTCGCCCCTGCACCAAAGGCAGCAGCTGGTGGTGGCTCACCAAACAAAGCATCAGCGTGTTGGACCCCGCACGCTTGACTAGAATTGACGTGTCGCTCAAATTCGAGGAAGTGTTTTTCTCCGGCAGCAAGATCATGATTCGGTCCAAGGATCTGACGCAGAAAAATATAAACCTGTTGAACCTGAGCAGAGGTTGGGTTCGGATCCTGTACAAAGATGGCCTGTACCTGGTGCCCGAGAACAGCCCGTTCCAGGTGACGATGCCTGCCGGCCTCTTCAGATCAAGGGAAACGCGACAGCTGAAGGGCCGCATCCAGCTGGGCAGGAACGTGTTCGAGGAGCGGGGCATGCGCTACGAGTTCACAGCTCGGCTGGCTGGCAGATGCTAGAGAAGCGGCTGGTCCTCTGGCTGCTTTGGTGCGCGTGCACTTGTCAAACTGTTTTATTGTGTTTTACTCCTGACTACTCACTAGCTTGCCTTTTCAACTTTTAATTGAGCTTCTTGCTGTCTAGAAGCTTTGCTCGCACAGCCCTTTCCCTTTCATTATTGGCCATCAGTAAGAAGTGAAATATTATTATATGTCTTAATGATTATATTACTTTATTTTATTATTTACGGCTTTATACTCACGAAACATAAACAATAAATACTAGCGTGTGCGAAGAAATATCGACTTTACGAAATTTGGTAATAAGAATTGTCAACACATTTTAAACTTTTTAACTCGCGTGGGAATTTAAAATAAGACAAAATATTTTTTTAGAAACCTCAGAGCAGCCGCATTCTGATTTTTCCGATCTCCTGTATGTATTTGGCTAATTTGTTAATTAGTTCAACATTTTCTTGTACCATAAGAAAAAGACATTTATCCTCCTCTGTCAGCAAGTTAAAGTTAGGTACTTCTTTGGATATCTCATTGATAAAATTTTCCCTATGAGCTCTGTATTTGTTCCAGGGACACCTTAATAGAAAGTGGACTTCATTTTCAACCTCTATTTTACATTTTGGACACAATAAGGTTGTGACGTAAATCACAAGCCGAGTTCTTTAGACCCCCCTCTCTCTTGGGGTAGCCTAGTGTGTGCCTGCCGCGTGTGTGCGTGTGTGGACCGGAGGGTTTGCCTTGCAGCCGCGCGCAGGTCGGATTGCGGTTTCAGGATTGAGCATCGAGTTGCCAATTGAAATTGAATTCATTCCCTCTGCATTGCAGTTGCTTTTATTTCCTAGTTGCGCCTCTGTGCAAAACAAAAAAATAATCAAACAAATATTTTGCGGCACTTTGTTCTGTTCTCGTTTTTTTTTTCGTTCGAGCGCAGATTTCGCACTCAGCTAGGATACCTCGCACATAAGTTTCTAGGTCGGATATTTGAAATCTGGCTTTGATAGCTTGAGTAGTCTTTGAGACTCCACAGTGATTTAATTCGCGATGATATCTAGCTACTAGCTCACTAATGTCTGCACTTTCTGGTATGACAAGAACTTTGTTTGATGGCTTATTTTTCTTGGCTGGCTTTTGTCGATAAAGCAGCCCTTGCTCGACTGTTAGCTCGTCGAGCTGCGCCCAGAGAGCACGCATCTCCCTGCTACATCCCTGTAAATCAGCCTTAGCTGGCTTTTCGCATGTCCCTTTAACAGTAGCTATGAGTTTTGCAAGATCGACACACGAGTCCTGCGCTTCACGAACCCACTCGTCTCGAAGAGTATCGGATTCGCTTTCGCTAGTGCCATGAGTTGCGGAAGAAGTTGACAATTGCGCGTCACAATCTATGGAAGGTTGATTGCGGTTAGGCAAGTCAACTGAAGGTTCAGTATTGGTCAGATTCGAACAGCTTTGCTGCTCGGCATGCAAACCAGACCCGATCTTCAGGCTAGCCTCAGTTTCAGGCTCAGTCTGGCAGCCGATCTCGGCTGTAAGAGAGCGGAGCTCGATCTGGCAGGCTACTGCACTGGATGCAGTTGGCAGTTTGTCTTCTGAATTAGTCTGCCTTTTTGCCTGAAATTTCTGCTGAAATTCCGGAATTGCTGAACATGAAGGGCAGTCAAAGTGATCCGCCCGAAACCGCGGGTTTCTGCTGAGCACATCGGCGTTTACGTGAGAAGTGCCGGGACGGTGGATCACCTTGAAGTCGTATTCTGCCATGCGCTCAAGAGTGGACTGCTGAATTTTGAAATCGTAAAGCTCAATGGTTGTTAGCCACTGTGCCAGCATGCCTGTGGCGTGCTTCTTGGAATGCAGCCACTGTAATGCTGCTGCATCTGATCGAACGACAAAGGGCTTGTCCAACAGATAGGTCCGAAAGTGTTCTAACATTAGCACTAGTCCCAGCAACTCTCGCATCGTAGCGCAGTAGTTGCGCTGGCTAGACGAAAACTTTTTTGATGCGTAAGCGATGACATGTTCTTCTCCAGCTGCATCTTCCTGACTGAGCACTGCACCGACGCCTTCCAAGGAGCTGTCGCAATCAAGCACGAATCCTCGACTGCCTGGAGACATGTCTGGGTACGCCAACACAGGCGGAGAGCACAGGTTTTTCTTTAGCTCGGTGAAAGCTCGATCGTGAGGCTCAAGCCACTGAAATTTCTCAGATCCACGGGCAAGTGCGTACAGAGGAGTCGCGATGATAGAAAATCGCGGCACAAACTTACGGTAGTAATTTGCAAACCCCAAGAAAGAGAGTAGTTGCTTCTTATCAACCGGCCGTGGCCACTCCTTGACTGCTTGAGTCTTAGCCGGGTCTGCTTCGATCCCCTTCGCAGAGACGATGAATCCAAGGAATCGAACTTTCTCCTGGAATAACTCGCACTTTGTTGGCTTCACCTTCAAATTCGCTTTCCTCAGCTGCCACAGCACCAGCGCTAAGTTTGCTATCATCTGATCATTACTCGAAGCTTTTATGATGATGTCGTCCAAATAGATCAGGCTCACCTTCATCAAGAGCGCTCTAAAGATTTTGTGCATCAGTCTTGCGAAGGTTGCTGGTGCAGTTTTGATGCCAAATGGTACTACTTTCCAGCGAAAGGTTCCCTGAGGGCAACTGAAGGCTGTGATATCACGATCTTGTTCGCGGATTCCGACTTGCCAATAGGCCGATGTCAGATCTAGACTTGAAAAGACTGTTGCCTCGGCGAGGCTGTCAAAAGATTCTTCTATTAACGGCAGCGGAAACGAGCATGGCTTAATTAGCTTGTTTACAGACCTGTAATCGATGCACAGCCTCTGCGTGCCGTCTTTTTTCTTGACTAACACAATCGGCGATGACCACTCTGCGTCGCACTCCTCAATTACCCCCTGCTCAATCATCTGCGTGATCTGTTTGTCAAGGAACTCCTTCTGCGCGGGAGTAGTGCGACGGGATGGCAGTGAGACTGGGCGGCAGTTTTTATCTGTCAGTTCGATTGGCATTTCGAGTAAATCTGTCTTACCTAAGTCTGAATCCGACTGCGAGATCGAACTCATGAAATAGTTTAGTAGTTTTAGTGTGGTGTTTAGTTGTGTCTGTGTGAGATTAGTTTGATCTAGCCGGAACTGCTTCATCAGCCAGGCAGCTGTGCCCTTGTCTGGCGGTGGGAGCTTTGAGAGTTTGTTGTTAAGTTGTGCTGCACTGTCTATGGTGAAATCTTTCTCTGTGAGGCTGGTTTTCGCTATGACTTCATCTGTACCTAGCTCTGTAAACGACGCTATCTCTTCCCCCTTATTTATACTAGCTGGCTGCTCACTACTGTTTAGCACTCGAACTAAAACGTGGCTGGTTTCGCTAACCCTATCGATTGATTTGGCTACAATGTATTCTGAATCTGTGCTGAATAGTTTTGATGAAATTATGCCGCTAACCTTTTGACCTTGGTCCCGAACGCAGCTTGGCACAAGCGTCTCAGATCTTGGTGGCAAAGTCACGCTACAAGCTGCAGTCACTCGGCGCATTCGGAAAACACCCTGATCACCTTCTATGGTCGGAACTGGTTCACCGGCTACGGTGACGCGGCCATTGACGAAGTCGAGATTAGCTTGAAAGTTGCGCAAAAAGTCCATGCCCAGGAGGGCCTCAGCAGTTGATTCCTCAGTAACTAGAAATGACTGCTCATTCCTGAGCTTGCCTAGTTTCACTTCACAACGGAGAGCGCCTAAAATCTTAGTTTGTGAGCCGTTGAAAGCCGTGGCTGCGGCCACTTGGCGGGCTGGCGTGAATATGTTATTTATTGGATCAGCTGCTACTAATCGCTCCATCGTGCGTTTTCCCATAACACTGGCGTTAGCCCCTGAATCAAGGCAGCCCATGAGAGTGCTGTCGCCAACTTTTAGCTGCACGAAAAAGCTTGATTCGAGTTTGTACTCCTCCCCAGCATCGGACTGAGCACAGTGAGCTCCTTTTGGCTGTAATCTCACATCGCATGCTTGATCGTGATTTTTTCCTGGGTCGGTCTGACGCTGGAAACTCACTCGAGTCCCGACTATCTGGTGCTGCTCTGCGAGCTTCCTTACAGGTGGTGATAGCTCACTTGAGTGAACGAATAGCTGTTCCTGAAGCTGATCTGACTGAATAAACCCGTACTTTGTTCGCCAAATAGCAATAGTGCCTGATTCCCCAACTCGCTGATTTGTGTGCTTGTTGTGTTCATAGCTACCCCTGGACTTATTAGAGTCTGTCTTGATTGGTGCAGGGCAGTCAGCTATCAGGTGGTCCTTGGCGCCACACCGGTAGCAAGGCTTCGGCTTATTTTTGCCCCTTGGCTGTGCGTAGGCGTGATTCTGACCCCGAGCACTCGCTGCAGCCAAGTTGGTGTGCACTTTTTGCGTATTCGAGGCGTCACCTGAAGGCACAGAAGTTTGATGCGGCCCTGTCTGCTGCCTGCGGATCACCTCTTGCTGTTGATGAACAAGTTGTTCTAGTTCCTTGACGCGGCTCTCAAGATTAGACTGTTCGCTGTGGACAGCTCGGACGGGCGCAGTAACAGGTGGCCGAAGAAGCTGGTGAACGCCGATGAGCTCCTTTGCTCGCTGCAGAAGGTCAGCTGATTTGACCTGATTTGGTCTTTCCTGAACCCACAGCAAGAGCCTCTCGGCTAAGGATTTGTCCTTCAAACCGTAACAGAAGCGAGCACGAATCAGTGAATCTGCTTCTGCGGCAGACAGCGAAGCAGCATGGGCATAGCGGGTCAGTCTGTCAAAGAAGTCTGGAGTGGACTCGATCTCGCCCTGCTGGGCCGCAATCAGCTCCATGTAACTTCGCTCTTTCAGATTCGCATCAGTGTAGCGCGTGCGCAATGCTTCTAAGGCGCCGTGACAGCCTTTACTGCCGAGCTGGTTAGCCAGAAAGAATTCCTGACACTCTGGTGCCAAGAGAGAAAGCAAGACAGCAAGCCGCTGTTCGTCCGGAATCTGATGGGCTGCTAGGTAGGCAAGAAACTGAGCTTCCCAGATGGTGAAATTCATTCCAGCTCTGTAAGACTGTGGCGGTCGTAACCGGACAGCACTGGAACCTGTCTGCGGCTTTTCTGTCTCTCTAGGTTTCGGACTGTTGACGGATGACAGAGTCCGCTCGAGAAGCTGCTGCAGAGAAGACAGAACTGACGTCAAGGGCGCGCCAGCCGACTCAGCAAGCTCAAGTTTAACGGGCTCAACTGCAGCTGCAGCTGAGTGCCCAGCAGCACCATCAGCTTCCTCCCCTGACAGACCAGGCGGTGCTTGCTGCATCTGACCTGTTTCGGACATGCCTGACTCGAAAGTGATAAGGATGAAGAAGAAGAGGCAGAAGAAGGAAACGTCAGAGTAAAGAAATGGCAGACACGCAAGTGTTCGACGGGGGAGGGAATCCCGGGCGACCTAAAGTCCTACTCACGCAAACCCCCCAAAAGCTAACCGTCGAACAGAAGGCCCTAATGCACAAGACCGGAAGGCTCACCCTGTTAACCACGCCTGCAAGCCGGAGTAAGTCCAAGGAGAGCTGCAAATGCTGAGCTGTCAGTCGCAGATGATTGGCCAGGCAGTCGTGCACTCCGCAGGTGTCTCTCCAGCTGCCGAAGTCGTCGAACCGTCGCAGAAGCCGTCCAGCAGTCGCAGTGTCCTCGTTGTCTCGCCCTGGCTGAATTTCGCTGATGCTGGTGCTGAAGAGTTGGCACAAGGCACTGAGCCACAGAAGAGCTGATGAGTTGGCGTTGAATCTGTGCGATGTTGAGGCGCGGCGGTAAGACGAGATGCTGAGCGGTGATAGGCACGTTGGGACCTTGGCGGCTAGCAGACAAATTTTCGCTCAGTCTGGCTGCAGCTTGCAGAGCGATTCAGACAGTAAGTTGGGCCGGCTAGGGGAGAGGCGCAGACTGGTTATTTTCTCAAGTTTAATCCGCGAAACTTGAAAATAGCTCAAAAAGCTCAGAAGCGTTCGACCCTGGGGTGGCGTGAGTCGTGTGCTGTTTATGCAGAGCAGAGGGCACGTGATGACGGCGTGGGGGTAGGCTGGTATGAATTGCAGTGGCGCCTGACTTGCAGATAGATAAGAGCTAGCTCTGATTGGGGTGGTTGGCTGGACAAACTTGTGCTGAGTCACGGCAGCTCTAACCGGGTTCTCGCTTAGCTCGGTTGGAGTTCTCTCGTACTCAAGCGGTGGGCCGATTTTTCACTTGCTGTTGTGATGTTATGGCTGAATGAATATGGCTGACGCTGGTTACAATAACAGGCTGAACTGATGATGGCGAAGATGATGTCTCGGTGGGACCTCCAAAATTTATGTGACGTAAATCACAAGCCGAGTTCTTTAGACGTATATTTTCTAGTTTAACTTTAAATGGAGAGCGCGAACTAATTTAGATACGAGTGTAGAAAGTGCGAGAGCGGTATAGCGCGAGAGCGGGAGGGAGCAAGAGAGCGAGCGGGCGGGAGGGAGGGGCGGGGTTTTTACACATTTTAAACGTTCAAATAGATATTAATTTCATGTAAACAAACATTATAACAAAAAATTATAAAACCTTGATTGACTCCGTCACAAGGTATTCTAGGTCTCACTTTTCGAAGTGTTTCGCATGCTAGGCCATGATTTCCTAGTCTTAATGCTGCCAACGTTCGTCTATACTCAGGGTTTTTTTGTGACTTGTATGTATTTTTCTGGGTCGCTGCTTCTCTTAAATTGATAAAGAAAGTGATTTAACTTGACTGAGTTCTCCACCTTCTGTCTCCAATGTCTCGAAAACTGAGATTCAAAACTAACTTTGTGCATTTTGATAGCCTTTGCAATGCTTATCCTTTTATAGTCCCGCATTGTTTCACTGTTAGATTTGGCCGCTAGCCCAACATCGGCATATGTTGGATCGCTGATTAATTTAGTGGTGATTGCTTCTGGGCGTCTTGTTAGTGAAGCCCAGTACTGTATTCTTCTTTTTTATATTGTATAAAAGCGGTAATCTGCCTAATTCTGATCGTGCGCCATTGTTATCTGTGTTTTTCTTAACTTGTAGTATGGCTTTGCAACTTCTAAAATTAATTCTCTCCACAAGGGTACGATCCCAGGGTCCCAGATTCCAGGAAGTGAAGGCACCCCAGGCTTCTGACGCGTAGAGAACTATGCTTTCTATCATAGCTGTGCAGTAGAGCACCAGTTGCTTGTACTTAACAGCCCTAAAGCTCGCTAATTTTCTTAAAATAGAGATTGGGTACCCACATTTTTTACTTATCTCAATCGCATGTGTTTCCACAGTTCCTTTGGTGTTAAGATGGAAGCCTAGGTACTTCCAATCCTGAACTGAGTTTACCAATTGACCCCGAAGAAAAACTTTACTGGTGGCTTTAGAGTTTGTATTGCAACTAAGAAGCTTAGTTTTTTGTAGATTTATTTCCAACTTTTGGGTTTGACAGAACTCTGATGCCTTATCGAGTCCCATCTGTAACTGTGTCAAGTCTTCAGAGAATATTACTAAATCGTCACAGTACAGAAGATTATTTATTTGTTCACTATTAATGAAGGTGTTGCTTGTGAATGACTCATTTAAACCTTTGCTTAGCGGATCTATATACAATGAGAAAAGTAGTGGCGAAAGCGGGCAACCCTGTCTAACTCCGTTTGTAATCGTGTGCGCCTCAGTAGCTTCACCTGGTGCTATTTTAACTCGAAATTTAGCTTCCGAATACATGCTTTGAACAACCTTCACTATTTCTGGATTTACTCTGAGTGTTTTTAGCTGCTGGAACAGAGTAGAATGGTGTACCATGTCGAATGCGCTCCTAAGGTCAAAGAAAACTAAATGAAAAGGTCTTTTTCTTCGCTTTTTGCTGTTAATGAGAGTAAGTAAGGTAGCAATGTGATCTGAAGTTCGATATCCCTTTCTGTTTCCGACTTGATTGGTTGACAGGAGGCCAAGAGTGCTAATGTAAGCTTCCAACTTTTGATACAAAATCGAGGAAAATAAACGCGCTATGGCTGGTAGCACACTTATGGGTCTTATAGTTTTTTGGATCGTTCCGTGATCCTTTTTTATAAATGGGCGTAACTAAAGCCTCTGACCATTGTTTGGGTGTGTATCCTAGTCTTAAAATTTCGTTAAAGAGTTTAAGCAAAACAGGTTTAATAACTGTCAGACCGTACATGATATGCTCATTTGTGATGCCATCGACTCCTGCTGCTTGAGCAACGTACCCAAGATTTATCTGACGATACTTAATTACTTTGACCGCACGAGCTACAACTGTTTTCATCTACTTGGTTTTGTCGATAAAGTTTTGCTAGCGCTGAAGTGAATAAGCCGCAATACACTGTATTTTAGAGGGTACCTTAGCTGAAATAAATTAAAATCGTACGTTGCTCGCATAGGACTACATAGTTTTACCAATGGAAAGCGCTTTGACAGAAAGAAGCCTCAAAATCAGTGTAAATATTGTGTCATTCAGCAATGGCAATCTCTGTCCCCTTGGGACATTATGGAGTTCGTTTAGCAGTCACAAAGCAAAAAACCTTTTCCCACGATACAGAAAAGTGTTCACACGGAAATAAACACTAAAACAATTCTCAGCCCAAAACTACCTGTTTATATCTAAGATGGCCACCATCTCATGCCAAGTTGCCATGGCTCCCTCTCTCCGATTGGCTGATGGCCGATGACGCTGAAATGAGTACATTAAATATGACAACCACCGCATGACAACGGCAAGAGATGACGCAATCTGGAGAGAAGTGGGTATGAGGTGATAGTGAGGAGCAGTCGCTACGGAAAAATAGTAAAGCAAAACATAAGAGAGGTAAACTAAGTGGAGAACAATGGGAGAGAAATTAACGCGAAAGCATTGGAAAAATGAACGAAAATTGGGGATATTAAAAAGGTAAACATAGAAGAAAACTGAAGAGTAGAAGCGGAGGTAGGATGTAAGATAAGAAATGGGGTGGGGGCACATACCTGATCCTCAAGCTCACTGTCCCAACCCGAACCGCCCCAGGCCTGCAAGCTCGCTCTGCTGCTGGTGGCCGTCTGCCTTCACCAGTGTCTGCCAGCCTCAGGCGCTCTTCGCCCCTGCACCCAAGGCAGCATCTCGTTCTGCGGGTCCGCTTGCCCCGCCTCAGCTTCTGCGACCGGATCATCAACCCGCTGTCCGACGGGAACACTGCGTCGAATGTCACCGATACTTCAATTGAGCGAGTCCAGCACGCTGACGCTCTGATCGGTGAGCTGCTGCCTTTGGTGCAGGGGCGAAGAGCGCCTAGCGTCGAGGCCCGCTAGTCATCCCTTTTCATCCTTCTTCCGTCTGGTTAGCCAATAAACTGATCAGTTCGAAAGTAAACCTGGTTCCCGTATTTTGCCTGCCTTCACTCGCCACTGGAGTTTGCAAAACTTACTTGCCCCGAACAAGTTTCAGTCTCAGCCAAGAGATAACGAAACTTAATACGATTTCGTTTTATCTTTACTAGTGTTAATTTGTAATGAATAATTTTATTTTCCTTTTATATTTTTCATTTCACTAGTACTTGAAATTTTAGTCACAAAATATTAGTTGACAATCGATTTTCGCGAGATAACTTTTTAATGCAAAAATATATCGTCACTGCAACTGGCTAAAGCCTCTGGCTCATTACTCGTACTTAGGGTAAAGCTAGAACTGACAAAACTGAATAACATAAACAATGTAAATATTCACATCATGGCCTTTAAGTACAGTGGGAAAATGCCTGTTACGTGGGCTCACTTATAACGACACTACCAAATTTGATGAGTTCAGTATTTAAAACGATATAGCCATTCTAGCTAAAAAAATCAATATTCGCCAGACGAAAAGTCCAGTGGCTTGAAACCAGTCGCCAGCTTTTATTTTTGATTTATTACAAGTACGCTGTTGACCTCGCCTGTCTTCTTTCTCTTGCCCTATCTGCAAATCTACTTAAACTCTCTATTTACGCCCACAAAATTATGCTACTTATAGTACTTTCTGCGCGTTTTGCTAATTATCTTGCCAATTCTTGCCCTTAATCTACCCCCACTTAGTGACAATTCTTCTGGCACCCTGTTCGCCTCCAAACCCCATTTCTTATGTTTTGCATCCCACCTCCGCTTCTACTGTTCAGTTTCCTCCAATGTTTATTTGTTATTGTCCCAAATTTTTGTTTATCTTTCTAATGTTTTCCCACTAATTTCTCTCCAGTTTATTGTTATCCACGTCTCTTTCCCTCTATTATGTTGGCTTTTCCATTGTTCTCGGCCCGTTCCAATTGGTCTCCATTGTGAGTTGGTGCACTATTATTTCTCCCTCTCTTGTGCGCGCAGGGTTATCGCTGTGTTGTGTATTGTACGTTTGCAGGTAGGTACAAATAAGTGATTTTATCTTCCAATCAAAATGGTTCTAACCAATAACATGCAAATTTAGGTATGCGTACCAATCATGACTTAGCTGTGAGTTGATTTAGTCCAGACGAACAGGAACCTTGCAGACACTGGTGAAGGCAGGCAGCCACGAGCAGCAGAGCGAGCTTGCAGGCCTGGGGCGGTTCGGATGGGGCGGTGAGCTTGAGGGTCAGGTAAGTTTGGGTGTGATGACCTTGTCTGTGCAATGTTCGTCTGCGTTTGTGATGGTCTAGTCGGAATGCAAAGCACTCAAGAAACACAAAAACAACTCACTACTCCAAAGTCGGCTTCAAGCCTGGGTTGTTAAGGCTGGGAGAATCATGCCGCAGAGTCGTTGGGCCCATCAGGCCGCTCATCGAGGCCCTGCACTGGCCAATCAACGAAACCCAGAACGGCATTGAAGAATCCGATAGCGGCCCCGCTCGCCAAAAGTGTTACCATTGAAGGCCACTCACGCCCCCGCAGCCCCACCACTGACCTTGACAACTGGCCCGTGCCATGGGAACAAGTTTTTTGCTTTGTTTTCTTTGGATGGAGATTTCCATTGCTAAATGACAAACAAGCCTGTGCGAGCAACGTACGATTTTTACCTTATTTAAAGTTGAGTGACTTAGCTAAACTGCGCTCTAAAATATAGTGTATCGCGGCTTATTCACTTCAGCGCAAGCAAAACTTTATCGACAGAACCAAGCAGATGAAACAGTAGTGCCTGGTGCAGTCTCGTATGTAGTATGTAGGCCGGTTCCACCAATGGGAAGTGCTTCGACAGAAAGAAGCCTCACAATCAGTGTAAATTGCTTGTCATTTAGCAATGTCAATCTCCGTCCATTGGGACATTATGGAGTTCGTTTAGCAGTCACAAAGCAAAAAACCTTTTCCCACGATACAGAAAAGTGTTCACACGGAAATAAACACTAAAACAATTCTCAGCCCAAAACTACCTGTTTATATCTAAAATGGCCACCATCTCATCCCACGTTGCCATGGCTCCCTCTCTCCGATTGGCTGCCGGCTGATGACGCTGAAATGAGTACATTAAATATGACCGCCACTGCATGAGAACGGCAAGAGATGACGCAATCTGGAGAGGGGTGGGTATGAGGTGATAGTGAGGAGCAGTCGCTACGGAAAAATGGTAAAGGAAACATAAGAGAGGTAAACAAAGTGGAGAACAATGGGAGAGAAATTAACGCAAAAGCATTGGAAAAATGAACGAAAATTGGGGATATTAAAAAGGTAAACATAGAAGGAAACTGAAGAGTAGAAGTCGAGGTAGGATGTAATGTAAGAAATGGGGTGGGGGCACATGCCCGACCCTCAAGCTCACCGCCCCAACCCGAACCGCCCCAGGCCTGCAAGCTCGCTCTGCTGATGGTGGCTGCCTGCCTTCACCAGCGTCTGCCAGCCTCAGGCGCTCTTCGCCCCTGCACCCAAGGCAGCAGCTCGTTCTGCGGGTCCGCTTGCCCCGCCTCAGCTTCTGCGACCGGATCATCAACCCGCTGTCCGACGGGAACACTTCGTCGAATGTCAGCGAAATACACTGGTAAAGGCAGACGGCCACCAGCAGCAGAGCGAGCTTGCAGGCCTGGGGCAGTTCGGGTTGGGGCGGTGAGCTTGAGGGTCGGGCATGTTGGGTGTGAAGGCGTTGTACAGTGTGAGCGCTGCAGTCAGTTTGTTGGTTCTGTCTGTCTGTCCGTCCGTCTGCCTGTCCGTCTGTCTGTGTTTCACGTGCACTGTGTCTGTGAAATTTTTCAGGGAACCTTAAGAACCTTAAGAGGCAATGAGAAGGCTGCAACCGAAGGGTCACACACTGGAGAATGAAAGAGGCTTAAGTGATAAGGTGGTCAGGGACAATGACATAGCCAGACAGGGGAGAGTCAGAGACACTGAAATAGTCAGACAGGGGAGAGTCAGAGACACTGAAATAGTCAGACAGGGGAGAGTCAGGGACACTGAACTAGTCAGACAGGGGAGAGTCAGAGACACTGACATTGTCAGTATGATGTTTCCCGCCTGCGTAGCCCTAGCCTTTAAGGGGAAGAGAGATGACTGTGACTGACAGGAGGATGACCATGAGCCGCCAATGACCTGAGGCTGACACTCACGGGCCTTCAGTACCGTGCAAACCCACCCTGAGGATATTAATTAGAATTGGGTAGCTTTTGGCCTGAGGGCAAGGGCTTCTATCGGGAGTGCCGGGATCATCACTAAAGGGTTTTGTGCAGGGAGTCCTTGGAGGCGATGCCGAGAGAGAATTTGGAAACATGTTACTAAGAGTAGTGAGGTGAGAACGTGAACTCTGATACTTCGATTTGATTACCAGGTGTTGCTACTGTAGAGTCGTCTCCTGTACATAAAATATCTCAATGCGTTTTACACTCTGCGCAACTAGACTTATGATTCGCTGCAACGCCAACAACCAATAGCAGCTATGTACCATCGAGTATTTAAAGCAAGCACAAGAAGGAAGCAGACCTTTTCCATCCCTGTTTGCCTCCTCCGTTACCACATCCAAAACCTTAACCAGATCCTAACCGAAACCAAGAGACCTTAACCAAGGACTGACATCCGGTAGACCTATCCAAGGGCAACTAACAGATAAGTAACTGCTTCCTACTTGGTGTTATTACACTTAGGAGTAACTATCTACACTGCTTTTTAACATCACTGAACTGATATCGAAATATAACATCCTTCGAGAAGGTTTGTCATCCTAGAAGAGAAGTCGAATCCTCTTTGTTCTTTAAACTCGTACACACTAAACCAAACACAACATTAACATACGAAGTATTTGCATTAATACACTATCTCTACCCGCCGTCACGTGCACATAGCTTCTACACCGCTCATACGCTCATTAAACAGAGGCGCGCCGCCAGACGCGGCGAGCCGCCCTCGAGAGTCTGTCCGCTAGTTTCCGCTAACTTCTCCATACTTCACCGCCCAAGGTGAAAGGCTTAGCAAGCCATTAGCAGTCCAATAAAGATGGAGTGAAAAAGAAGATGGATTTGATAGTTAGGCAGATTGTGACCTAAAATAGCACAAGGCTAAACTTTAACTCAGCGGAATTTAATATATTAATGTAGCCAGATAAACACTTAATAAAACAGGCTCAATTCTCCAGTGCGAAGGAATGGGTCGGAACAAGAATAATCCCCAAAATACGCGCTAGGCGGAAAGCAATAAAATAAGCGGGGGAACTTACCGGCGGCGGCACGGAGAGAAAGAGGCCGGAGCTGAGATGGCGGCACTGTCGATATGGCTGCAGATAGCGGCAAAGCGCTGATGGCGGATTGTTCGCCGACGGGCCGAAGGCACGAAGCCGACGCTGAAGGCACAAGGGCCAGGAATGGATGGGCAGGCTAAATAGCCGCGCTAATAGAGCTCTAGGGCTCGCAGATAGGGACACTAGGCCGGGTGCTGGGGCCACAAAAGGGGCACAAAGGCAGCACCGGAGTCCTTAGACTCGGAGGGATGTATCAATAGGAACGTCGTTAAACGAGACGACCTAAACCGAACTTCACTTAAGTCGGCAAGACTCGACTTAACTTGACTTCTGAGGATTTTCCATCTGACAGCGTATTTTGTTGTTGTTGTTGTTGTTGTTGTTGTTGTTGTTGTTGTTGTTGTTGTTGAGGATTTTGGCTGCTTAAATAGGCCTCAAATGATGAGCACGTGACGGCGGATAAAGATAGCCATTCCTGGTTAAGCAGACCATCTCGAACTGAAGCGTTCAAAGCATCAGACTTTATGTTCTCCTCTCACTACTTTTAATAGCCTGTCTCTGGAGTCCCTCCCTTTCTGCACACATTCCAAAGATCCGCTGCACAGAAGTCCTTCAGCGTTTCACCAGGCGATTCCCGATATGTACCCGTGCAGTCGGCTACGTGCTTTAACACCTTTAAAACTCCCAATCTTATATCCGTGGGGGTAGCTCGGGCTTATGGAGCTCTGAAGTCCCAACAGTGAAATTTCAGGGTATATTTGAAAGCTGATAATGAAATTTGAAGACAGTAGCTGAAATCATTTTATTAATTAGTAAATGATGTCGCAGCGCTTTTTCGTTTGGAAACAAAGTATTGAGTAAAAAATGAGAAAGTGAGATTATTTGACTGGCTGTGGACCAAGAATAAGCCACAAGGAAGAAGAAGCCTGGGAAGAAGGCCTAGGAAGAGAAAACACAGACCCCTCAAGCGCAGGTGCCAAATGGTAATCAGGGATAAAACGCAGCAAAAATCGAATAGAATCAACAGTCCTATGTCGGCGACTCGCGGATGCTGGCCAGCAGCAACAGGTCCAGCACGCTAATGCTCTGATCGGTGAGCCACAAACAGCGGCTGTCTTGGATGCAGCGGTGAACAGCTTTGGAGCTGATGGGGCTTGCACTATTGTGAGTTGGTGCACTGTTATTTCTCCCTCTCTTGTGCGCGCAGAGTTATCGCTCTGTTGTGTATTGTACGTACAAATACGTGATTTTATCTTCCAATCAAAATCGTTCTAACCAATAACATGCGAATTTAGGTATGCGTACCAATCATGACCTAGCCGGAATGCAAAGCACTCAAAAAAAACAAAAACCACTCACTACTTCAAAGTCGGCTTCAAGCCTAAGTTGCTAAGGCTGGGAGAATCATGCCGCAGAGTCGTCGGGCCTGACCTTGACAACTGGCCCCTTGCCAAGGCCCTGGGAACAAGTTTTTTGCTTTGTTTGCTTTGGACGGAGATTGCCATTGCTAATTGACAAACAATTTTCACTGATTATGAGGCTTCTTTCTGTCGAAGCACTTCCTACTAGTGGAACTATGTAGTCCTATGCGAGTAGCGTACGATTTTAATTTTATTTCAGCTAAAGAGCGCTCTAAAATGTGTTGTATCGCGGCTCATTCACTTCAGCGCAAGCAAAACTTTTTCGACAGAACCAAGCAGATGAAACAGTAGTAGCTCGTGCGGTCAAAGCAATTAGGTATCGTCGAATTAATCTCAAATGAGTTGCTCATAAGTAAAATATTTATTCAACATATAATGAAAGGGAAACAGCTGTGCGAGCAAAGTTTTTAGACAGCAAGAAGCTCAATTAAAGCTTGAAAAGGCAAGCTAGTGAGTAGTCAGAAGTAAAACACAATAAAACAGTTTGACAAGTGCACGCGCACCAAAGCAGCCAGAGGGCCAGCCGCTTCTCTAGCATCTGCCGCCCCGCCGAGCTGTGAACTCGTAGCGCATGCCCCGCTCCTCGAACACGTTCCTGCCCAGCTGGATGCGGCCCTTCAGCTGTCGCGTTTCCCTTAATATGAAGAGGCCGGCAGACATCGTCACCTGGAACGGGCTGTTCTCGGGCACCGGGTACAGGCCATCTTTGGACAGGATCCGAACCCAACCTCTGCTCAGGTTCAACAGGTTAATATTTCTCTGCGTCAGATCCTTGGACCGAATCATGATCTTGCTGCCGGACGAGAACACTTGCTCGAATTTGAGCGACACGTCAACTCTGGCCAGCCGAGACGGGTCCAGCACGCTGACGCTCTGATCGGTGAGCCACCACCAGCTGCTGCCTTTGGTGCAGGGGCGAAGAGCGCCTGAGGCTGGCAGACACTGGTGAAGGCAGACGGCCACCAGCAGCAGAGCGAGCTTGCAGGCCTGGGGCGGTTCGGGTTGGGGCGGTGAGCTTGAGGGTCGGGCATGTTGGGTGTGAAGGCGTTGTACAGTGTGAGCCCTGCAGTCAGTCTGTTAGTTCTGACTGTTGTTTGTGTGGGTCTCTGTGTGTCTTTATTGTTCCTCTAAGGGGTTGTCTGTATTTTTGTCTGTCTTTGCGTCTGTCTGTCTGTGTGTCTGCATGCTTGTCCGTGTGTCAGTCTGTTTGTTTGTCTGTCTGTCTGTCTGTCTGTCTGTCTGTCTGTCTGTCTGTCTGTCTGTCTGTCTGTCTGTCTGTCTGTCTGTCTGTCTGTCTGTCTGTCTGTCTGTGTGTTTGTCTGTCTGTCTGTCTGTCTGTCTGTCTGTCTGTCTGTCTGTCTGTCTGTCTGTCTGTCTGTCTGTCTGCGTCTGACTGTCTGTCTGTCTGTCTGTCTGTCTGTCTGTCTGTCAGTGGAGCAGACTTTGCTCACCATGTCAAAGCCGAGTTTCAGTTTTCAGTTAGTTGCAGAATCTGGCAGAGTCGAGCAGGAGAGTCTCTGGATGCGATTTTAGCAAAGGCAGCGGTCGCCCTTAAGTAGGCTGGCCGGCAGCCTCGACTCAACGTGTGCTGGATGGCAGCAACAATTGCAGGTCAAAGCGATCCGCCCAGGTCTCCAGTGTCACTACTGAGAGAGCGGCCAGCCCTGATTGCGCAATCACGATATTACGCAATGCAATATCGCTGTAGACGGGTCAACAAACCATTAACTAGTAATAACTTATACAAAAAGTTATAAAATAATTATATAATAATACAGTATACTTCAATAATGAAACAAAAATTTTCGCTTCAGTTCTATGATCTGAGGTCCTGGTTATGCATAGCTGCCATACAATTGATCCCTGCAATGAATATCCCTTAAGCATTCAGCGAATTGTTCGTTACTGTTCAGTTTAAAATCAATGGCGATAAAACAAATAAACTAATGGTATAATACTGCTGTTCCTTCAACGCTGTGAGTTGTGAATATTGATTAATGACGAAGAAGCGTTGAAAGTTTCATTAAAAAATCGTTGATTACCAAAGCTGTTCGCGTACAGCATCTACATGTGTATTTGGGTAAAATCTAACTTGCGTGCAGTACACCACGCCATATTTCTTGATCCCCTCTCCACCCAGCCTCCTCTCCACCCAGCCTCCTCTCCACCCTGCCTCCTCTCCACAAAAGTCTCCCCTCTCTATACAATCCCCCCTCTACCCACTCTCTACTCTCCGCTTCCCTTCCCCCGTCAGCCTTTACACCTCTACGCTTGTTTTTGCATCCCAAATCCGTCCCTCCTTTCTTGCTTTCTTCCAACGACTCCGGGAAGACTGCCTAGGGAAAATTGAGGCTCTAAAGTTTAAAGAGCTTACATTTCATTTCATCGAAACATTATTACGAAAGGACTCGGTACAAATTGGACCTCAAAAAGACTAGTTATGCCTTGCTGACCCGTCGAAAACATTATTGCATTGCGTAATAGCGGTATTACGCAATCAGGGCTGGCTGCTCTCTAACTAGTGACCCTGGAGACCTGGGCGGATCGCTTTGACCTCAATTGTTGCTGCCATCCAGCACACGTTGAGTCGCAGCTGCCGGCAAGCCTACTTAAGGGCGGCCGCTGCCTTTGCTAAAATCGCATTCAGAAACTCTCCTGCTCGACTCTGCCAGATTCTGCAACCAACTGAAAACTGCAACTCGGCTTTGACATGGTGAGTAAAGTCTGCTGCACTGACTGACAGACTGACAGACAGACAGACAGACAGACCGAAAGACAGACAGACAGACACACAGACAGACAGACAGATAGACAGACAGACGCAAAGACTGGCAGATAGATGGACAGACAGACACACTCAGACAGACAGACTGATAGACAGACAGACAGACAGACAGACAGACAGACAGAACGGACAGACAGACAGACCGACGCAAAGACAGGCAGATAGATGGACATTCAGACACACTCAGACAGACAGACTGATAGACAGACAGACAGACAGACAGACAGACAGACAGAACGGACAGACTGACTGTCAGGCACGCTCACACTGTACAAGGCCTTCACACACAACATGCCCGACCCTCAAGCTCACCGCCCCAACCCGAACCGCCCCAGGCCTGCAAGCTCGCTCTGCTGCTGGTGGCCGTCTGCCTTCACCAGTGTCTGCCAGCCTCAGGCGCTCTTCGCCCCTGCACCAAAGGCAGCAGCTGGTGGTGGCTCACCGATCAGAGCGTCAGCGTGCTGGACCCCGCACGCTTGACTAGAATTGACGTATCGGTCACATTCGAGTAAGTGTTTTTCTCCGGCAGCTTGCTCATGATCCGGTCCAGGGACCTGAAAGAGTGGAAGATTAACCTGCTCCGTGGCTGGGTTCAGATCATGTCCGACTCTCAGCGTTTCCGGGTGCATGAGAACAGCCCGTTCCTGGTCTCAAAGTCTGCTGGCGTCCTCATGGGCTGGGACAAGCGCGAGCTGAAGGGCCGCATCCAGCTGGGCAAGAACGTGTTCGAGGAGCGGGGCATGCGCTACGAGTTCACAGCTCTGCAGGGCGGCGAATGCTAGAGGGGCGGTTGGCGGCCACCTCTGCGGGTTCTCCTGCTGCATCGGCTGATTGGGGACTTTGGTGCGCGTGCACTTGTCAGACTGTTTGACCGTGTGTTTTCTGCGTTTTACCTTTGACTTTTCAATAGGGTGATGTTTTGAGTTGAGTTCAGCTTCTGCTGTTTTAAAGCCTTTTTTCGCAATTCTTTGTCGCCCATTTGTGGCTCTTGGTGAAGGGCGCACCACTTTTGTTTGGTAATATTAATGCATTATGTCTATTAATCATTAAAGGCAAAATGAGCAGCGTTTTCAACGTTTATTTCTAATGCGATCAATTTTAAGGACCGGATTTTACCGTAGACGTTTTTTAGTGAACTACAAGGTACTTTGCTGAGCGCAGATCTAAAGGGGAGCTTCAGTATTTGAAATCCCACGGCACAATTTTGTTGCGCAACTGATAGAACATCAGCAAAGTCGCTAAATATCCAGACCGTCGAGATATTCAACGATTCTGCCAGAAAATCGCCATTTTCCCATCGAATTCAATGTATTTTAGACACCCCTGTTCTCCAGTCCTTCCATCACAAAGCCATCGCCTTGCCGAGTCTCCCCATTGACCATCAGCCGCCATCTGGACGGACCGTCAGGATTTTCAGTGAATGCTATCTGGTGGTCCTCAAACACCAAATGCAAAAATTCTCGAAATGGGGATAATTGTCGATGATAACAGACTGAATCCACGAATGTGACTACTATCCTCTGGACGCAATCCTGATGCCATCGGGACATTCAGCAGATGCCACCAGCTGATGCTGATGCTTGAATGACCATTTTCTTAGCCGAAACTACTTTTTGGGCAACCCTAGCAGCACAGACTGCCTGCCGACCCGCCCACTTTTCGGTCACAGCGTCAAGTGGGCGCTTCGTAAGTTCAACGAGCTTCTTGTAAGAAATAGCTTATCGTGTGATCTTGATTCAGCCGATATTTAACGATTGATTGCTGGCTTGCGTATCTTGTTCGCCTACTCTGCCCCCTGTTTCATTGTTTTCCGCTAAATTGAAGGCCACAGCCGCCATGTCCATCCAGCAATGCGACGATGCACAATTTTTGTTCTACATGTTAGTTTAATGCATGGATGAAGGAAAAGGACCATTGCTTCATCCATTGGCATTGTAAAGCGGAACGCTGCATAGGAATAGAGAGATTGAATGAGAGGCACAGATGCAGGTTGAGAACTGGGTGAGACGTAGGCAGCGAGTCTCAGCCAGTCAGTAACGAGGCGAGTGAGGATGAAAAGTGGGTTTTTAGGGAATTGAAAATTTTGGTAATTTACATAGGGCTGAGAGGCTAATGAGTAGCAACAGGAAAGGATTTGGTACAGTGGAGCCCTTACTCAGTAATCAAGAACATGGCACCCTTCCGTCTGTAATTGTGCTTGTATTTGGTTTGTCAAAAACCGCTCAGCTTGCCTGCCTTCCCTCCCCTCCGCAGCGCGCGGAGAGAAGCGGTCATCAATGGCAGCAGCCGGACTGCGCTCGGCGCAGCAGCCACCGCCCGCTTCGCGCTCAGAAAGGCAGGCTGGGCCTCGTCCTCGCGGGTTCGGGGTCCAGGGTCAGATGTGGCTGACGTCCTGGCGATGCATACTATAGAAATGATCCCTAAAAGTATGATCTTGGAGAGTAGAGAGCCTGAAATCCCATGTAATGAGTGACACTGAAACTTAACCTGAATGAAATCTTCGTTTTCGTACTATTGCTGGCAAGCTCATATCCTCTAGAAACTCACTGACCAACAAATGATTGGCTGATTGATGACACGATTAAACAGTGCAAAGCTTGTCAAGAAACTCAACCAAGTCAGACTAGAGAGCCGATGATTCAGAGAAAGATGCCAGAAAGATGTTTCCAAGAAGTTCATGCGGACTTTTGTGAACACCACGGCAGGCAATTCCTTGTGATAGTGGATGGATATTCTGGCTGGATCAATATCTGGAATTTTGGACAGAATGCTCCGGTTCACAAGCTTATTAACGCGTGTCGTGAACTTTTTTGTCAAACAGCCGTACCGAAAGCGTTCTGGTCAGACTCAGGCCCGCAATTCAAAGCAAGTGCCTTTGTCAACTCTTTAAAAAGGTGGGGAGTCGAGTCCAGATTTTCATCACCCTATTACCATCAAAGTAATGGAAGAGCTGAAGCTGCAGTGAAGTCCGCCAAGAAAATCATTCAAGGATCCTGGGATTATCAGAACAACGATATAGACAAAGACAAGATGGCAGAAGGAGTATTGATTTACAGAAATACCCCCCCGTACGACGGGCTTATTCCTTCCATCATGCTGTATGGGCACCCAGCAAGAGATTCACTTCCTGCTCATCGACGAAGTTTTCACTCCGAGTGGTTCAACACTATTCAACAGATGCAGCAAACTGCAATGGAAACTTACGAAAATGTGACACAGAGATACAACAAGTCCAAAAGAAGCCTCCTAGGAATTAGAATTGGCTCGACTGTGGTTCTACAAGATCCGACAACAAAGCTGTGGCAACGGAGGGGCGTGGTAGTGGCAGTTGGAAAACACCGCGATTACCTGATCAAATTAGCTAGCGGCCGAATATTACGGAGAAACCGCGTCTACATACGGCCAGTGCTACCATTGACTGCTGACGAGTTGCGATCGTCGAATACAGTGGATCGCGACAGTGCTAAGACGAACGATCAAGGGCAGCGTAATCTGGAGCCTACAGAGAGACTTCGGAGTAGCACAAGGTCAACGAAAGGCATCCCACCAGTTCGATTCAAGTACAGTCGGCTGGGACATCCGAAAGTGAATTTTATTGAGTAATTAGGGCGCAATGACTCCAAAAGGAAGATGATGTAGATGAACTTACTTATGTAGATTATAACTTATATTATGCTTTCTATGGCACTGACCTCTGGGATGCTCGAGCTGTGACAGTCACTCAAATATATTCATTTCAACTTGGCTTGCCATCGCAGCAGCCTAACGCCTAGTGTTAAGGCAAAGACATATATCATATATAACAGCGCCTGAGGCTGGCAGACACTGGTGAAGGCAGACGGCCACCAGCAGCAGAGCGAGCTTGCAGGCCTGGGGCGGTTCGGGTTGGGGCGGTGAGCTTGAGGGTCGGTTATGTGCCCCAAACCCCAATTCTTATCTTACATCCTACTTCCGCTTCTACTCTTCAGTTTCCTTCTATGTTTACCTTTTTAATATCCCCAATTTTCGTTTATTTTTCCAATGCTTTTGCGTTAATTGCTCTCCCATTGTTCTCCACTTTGTTTACCTCTCTTGTGTTTGCTTTTCCATTTTCCGTAGCGACTGCTCTTCACTATCACCTCATACCCACCCCTCTCCAGATTGCGTCATCTCTTGCCGTTCTCATGCAGTGGCGGTCATATTTAATGTACCCATTTCAGCGTCATCGGCCGGCAGCCAATCGGAGAGAGGGAGCCATGGCAACGTGGGATTAGATGGTGGCCATTTTAGATATAAACAGGCAGTTTTGGGCAGAAAATAGTTTTAGTGTTTCCCATTTCTGTATCGTGGGAAAAGGTTTTTTGCTTTGTGACTGCTAAACGAACTCCATAATGTCCCAAGTGGACGGAGATTGCCATTGCTGGATGACACAATATTTACACTGATTTTGAGGCTTCTTTCTATCAAAGCGCTTTCCATTGGTGAAACTATGTAGTCTTATGCAAGCAATTACTGATTTTTACCTTATTTCAGCTAAAGTGCGCTCTAAAATACAGTGTATCGCGGCTTATTCACTTCAGCGCAAGCAAAACTTTATCGACAGAACCAAGCAGATGAAACAGTAGTAGCTGGTGCGGTCAAAGTAATTAAGTATCGTCAGATAAATCTTGGGTACGTTGCTCATAAAGTAATATAATTAATATCATAAAGTAATATATTATATTTTAACCATATATAATAATGTTTCACTTCTTACATACAGCCAATAATGAAAGGGAAAGAGCTGTGTGAGCAAAGTTTTTAGACAGCAAGAAGCTCAATTAAAAGTTGAAAAGGCAAGCTAGTGAGTAGTCAGAAGTAAAACACAATAAAACAGTTTGACAAGTGCACGCGCACCAAAGCAGCCAGAGGGCCAGCCGCTTCTCTAGCATCTGCCGCCCCGCCGAGCTGTGAACTCGTAGCGCATGCCCCGCTCCTCGAACACGTTCCCCCCCAGGAGGTCGCTTCATAAGACCGAAATTTCATAAAGCCGAAGCATTCTTTTTCACAAGACCGAAATTTCACAAGACCGAAATTTCACAACGCCGAAAACTCAAAAAGCAGTCTCCTTCACAAGACCGAAACAGGACCATGCTTGAGTTTTCGGCGTTGTGAAATTTCGGTCTTGTGAAGCACCATGCTTGAGTTTTCGGCGTTGTAAAATTTCGGTCTTATGAAATTTCGGTCTTGTGAAAGCGACCCACTGCTATTTCTTCAACGCTTACTAAAGAGAAGTTTTGAATATAATTTAATGACGAAGAAGTCTTGAAAGTTTCATTATAAAACATTTGATTGCCAATGCTGTTTGCGTACAGCATCTACATGTGTACTTGCGTAAAATCTAACTTGCGTGCAGTACACCACGCCATATTTCTGTATCCCCTCTTCCACGCGGTCTCCCCTCTCCACCCAGTCTCCCCTCTCCGCTTCCCTTTTTTTGCCCGCCTTACGCCTCTACGCTTGTTTTTGCATCCCAAATCCGTCCCTCCTTTCTTGCTTTCTTCCCTGTCTCCGGGAAGACTGCCTGGGGAAAATTGAGGCTCTAAAGTTTAGAGCTTACATTTCAGTGCATTGCAAGGGCTCGGCACAAATTGGGACCTCGAAAAGACTAGTTATGCCTTGCTGACCCGTCGAAAACATTATTGCATTGCGTAATAGCGGTATTACGCAATCAGGGCTGGCTGCTCTCTAACTAGTGACCCTGGAGACCTGGGCGGATCGCTTTGACCTCAATTGTTGCTGCCATCCAGCACACGTTGAGTCGCAGCTGCCGGCAAGCCTACTTAAGGGCGGCCGCTGCCTTTGCTAAAATCGCATTCAGAAACTCTCCTGCTCGACTCTGCCAGATTCTGCAACTAACTGAAAACTGCAACTCGGCTTTGACATGGTGAGTAAAGTGTGCTGCACTGACTGACAGACTGACAGACAGTCAGCCAGACAAACAGACACACAGACAGACAGACACACAGACAGATAGACGCAAAGACAAACAAAAATACAGACAACCTTAGAGGAACAATAAAGACACACAAAGACCAGCAGAACCAACAAACTGACTGCAGCGCTCACACTGTACAAGGCCTTCACACCCAACATGCCCGACCCTCAAGCTCACCGCCACAACCCGAACCGCCCCAGGCCTGCAAGCTCGCTCTGCTGCTGGTGGCCCTCTGCCTTCACCAGTGTCTGCCAGCCTCAGGCGCTCTTCGCCCCTGCACCAAAGGCAGCAGCTGGTGGTGGCTCACCAATCAGAGCGTCAGCGTGCTGGACCCGTCTCGGCTGGCCAGAGTTGACGTGTCGCTCACATTCGAGCAAGTGTTCTCGTCCGGCAGCAAGATCATGATTCGGTCCAAGGATCTGACGCAGAAAAATATTAACCTGTTGAACCTGAGCAGAGGTTGGGTTCGGATCCTGTACAAAGATGGCCTGTACCCGGTGCCCGAGAACAGCCCGTTCCAGGTGACGATGCCTGCCGGCCTCTTCATATTAAGGGAAACGCGACAGCTGAAGGGCCGCATCCAGCTGGGCAGGAACGTGTTCGAGGAGCGGGGCATGCGCTACGAGTTCACAGCTCGGCGGGGCGGCAGATGCTAGAGAAGCGGCTGGCCCTCTGGCTGCTTTGGTGCGCGTGCACTTGTCAAACTGTTTTATTGTGTTTTACTTCTGACTACTCACTAGCTTGCCTTTTCTACTTTTAATTGAGCTTCTTGCTGTCTAGAAACTTTGCACGCACAGCTCTTTCCCTTTCATTATTCGGTATCAGTAAGAAGTGAAATATGTTGAATAAATATGTTACTTATGAGCAACTTACTCGATATTCATTCGACGATACTTAATTGCTTTGACCGCACCAGGTACTACTGTTTCATCTGCTTGGTTCTGTCGATAAAGTTTTGCTTGTGCTTGCTTTTGCTTTCTTGCTTTGATAAAGTGAATAAGCCGCGATACGCTATATTTTAGAGCGCACTTTAGCTAAGTCACTTAACTTTAAATAAGGTAAAAATCGTACGTTGCTCGCACAGGCTTGTTTGTCATTCAGCAATGGAAATCTCCATCCAAAGTAAACAATGCAAAAAACTTGTTCCCATGGCACGGGCCAGTTGTCAAGGTCAGTGGTGGGGCTGCGGGGGCGTGAGTGGCCTGGAATGGCGACAGTTTTGTCGAGCGGGGCCGCTATCGGATTCTTCAATGCCGTTCGTTGATTGGCCACGGCTCGTCGCGCCCAGTGCAGGGACTGGATGAGCGGCCTTCGGTCTTGTCGGGAGGGAAAAGATCGGCTTTGTTCGCCTAGTCAGCGCTCGCTGACACAAAGTAGCCGCTGGGGTGGCCGCCAGTCCGATCCTGGGACGATCCCAACGGAGAAGTTTTATAATTATGGTTTCTATAGCTGAAACCCTTTAGTAGGCTCTCCAAGTAATCTAAACCCGGTCCAGTAGTTTATCTCCCAAGTTTTATCTCTTGGTGGCTTTGACCCGGGGAAGAGTGCCTAGGTACTGATCCCCTTACCCGCGTTTATCTCAAATGCTCATAGCTTGTTCAAGAGCCAAACATCCGGAGACATCAAAAGATCGTACGAAGACACCAAGCGGAATTAAACGCTATAATTCCTTCAGTATCAGCTCAAAACTACCCGCTGATATAGGCCTCAGAATCCCAAATGGCAATCCAAAATCTCATCTCACGTTGCCATGGCTCCCTCTCTCCGATTGGCA